>JAZHYW010002037.1:0-79073 GCA_037355805.1 Ixodes ricinus | reverse complement strand
CTTTACACCTTCAAAGTACACACATCAAGAATTGTGTTCTCTGCATGGGGTGTAGTTTTTAATGTCACTCGTATATCTGACTCCCCACCCTTCAATATTAATAAAAGAGAGAAACTAGACCGAAAGACTTGTTGCTCGGACTGCGCTCCTACTACCTCTCCTGAACATGTGGTACATCCGAAAACAAACTCCAGCGATGTGAACATGTCATATATTGATTTTTTTCTTCAAGGTACATTGAAGGCATTGCAGAGTAGATATTTGAAGCTATACATGCATAATAATAACATAATAGCACCCTGACAATAATGAGCCCGAAACAGGACCAGCTACTGAAATTATATATTATTTGTTAGTTATAATTATTTCTGTGACTTGTTGAATACGAAGACGAACCATCCTATGAGCATCTAATTTAATGGTGTATGTTGATGCATTTTTATATAGCAGGACATTTATACACATGACAAAATAGACACCTTTTGCAAAATCTCATTAAGCAACTATGACTGGCATAATCTTTTTTCGCCATAAAGCACGTGATTGGGCTCCGGTTCCCGTCGAACGCTAATGCATTTACTGGAGTTCAATAAACACTGAGCTGAGTTCACAGCGATTGCTGACATAACATTATTGTCAAAAAATGCCCAAAATATGTAGGCCTTGGGGAATTAGCGTAGTAGATACTTTACTTCATTTCATCACAATTTGGCAAACGGCGAAGGCTACCGTCCCAGTGAGCCAATATGCGCGTTGGAGAGAGGCACGTGACATCATATAATCATAGTGCTCTCCTTTTGCAGATCTTTGTCTCATACCTTCACTCCATCTCTCTAATTGCCTCGAGGGGGCTGTGGCAGTTGCCCTTTGCCAAGTTATGGTTAAACGATGTATAGACAGCACACACTTTTGAAAAAAAAGTATACTTTTAAGAGACTGAAGGAAATGTTAGTTGACATTTTGTAACAAGACTGCACCTTCGGGCAACGAACGAACACAAACACAAGTTATCTCGTCCAGGTAATTAGAGCAATTAAATAATCGACCTACTGATACAATTAGTTCTTGATAAAAAACTAGTGTGTTTAGTAAATTATAATTAACAGACAATTGTTCAAATTACTTCACGTATATCCGCGTAACTGGGGGATGTCAATACTGCAGATTGGAAAAGTTTGTGTAATAATTAGTTTCTTTATTTCAGGAAATTAGCTTGTGTCCTCTTCTTATACTCTCTTCAGTTTCACATTCATTTGTAGTAAGGGCAGTTTATTTTTAATTTGCTATCCGCTGAAAAAAGAATTGGTTAGGACTGTAAAGGATGAACGTTATGGGGAGGCGTTTCTATATTGGAGGGTACGTCACGGAGACATTTGGATTACGTCTTTTACTTTACAGTACCATTTAGGGGCATTCATTGGGCAAATAGAATATACCAAAACGACCAGTCAGTGTGGTGAGGTGGTTAGTATGACTCACAGGTAATTAGGAGATCCAGAGTTTGAATCTCGGCGCCTCGAATAATTTGTTTACGGAGGGCTTCTTACCAATTACCTCACGCCATCAGTAGGTTGACTGGTTTACATATATTTAAATTAATATAGATAAATCTAGTAAGCTCGTTTACAGCCCTTTTTCCCGGCTATAAAATGTCTATATTTACATATAATGTCATCATAAATATAGTTTGAAATATTTACTTCGCGAAGGGACGTTATTTAATTTTTCAAGTGCTAATCCGCAAACGGTCACAGCCACGCTGGGAATTCAGCCGAAACCGTAGTATCATCCACCACACGCAATATCAAGGTGGCCGCATAGCAGGACTTCAATTGAATATCCCCTTTCACAAGGTTTCGGTCATCGTAGTCATATCGCCCGGGAAAGGCATCCAGAGATAAACAAAATTATAGAGATCGTATGTATGCACCGACAGTCGAATTGAACGTGAAAGATAGAACGACAGTAGATGACTTTAGAATATATTAGTTCGACGACAGTCTTACTCAGATGTCCGCATCGAAACAAAAGAAAAGACCAAATGGTTCTCATATGTACATATATATTATCAATAAAGAGAGATAGAGAGAGATAGCTCAATATACAAGTGTCGCTAAAGTGAAAGGAAAAGCTGTGCTTCAAATACGAGGGTTACGAAAGCAATGACTGGGCGTTTAAGTAAAAAGAAAATATCTTGATATTTTTTGGCACTTATGGGATACAATTTTGAGAAAAACGCCGTCATTCTGAGACACATCTTGCACACTCTTGCTTCTAATCGTCGGAGCCGTGCCTCAGCTACCTCAGCGCCATTTTTGTTTCCTTACACGACCGGCTCTCGCGCGTTAGTTTTCCCCTGAAAACTTGCACGAAATGAATGTGACGCGAAGATTGTACTATAATCATTTTTTCTGAAGCATTATAAGACGGCGCTGCATGATCATCGCTTTTAAATGTTTACTTCATGCAAGAGTTATTTTTGACACGAAGCTAGTATACTCAAACTCTCCAATGGAGTACAGTCGGGGAAACGGGGTGGCAAGCCGAACGACTAGCTAATTAAAGGAACAACGTGGTAGGTTGCTTTATCAAATTTAATGTACCGATAATATGCCACGCTGTTTACAAATATCTCGCGATTGAACTATCCGGTAAATAGCTTTGACTGCACTCCGTCGTTGATTGAGACAAAGTAGAGTTGAGTTACGTCCTCCTACCTGTGGATTTGATAGCGCTACACATACCTCGTAAAACTTTGAATGAAGCCTTGGAAGGTCAAATTGCAAGTGTGAATGTCACTTTGATCGTTTAATAGTTACACCACGTTAGAGCCTAACATACACAGAAGCGAAGGGTGCAAGCCTGTTCTCATTGATCGCGCACGCGCCTTGGTCACACAAACTCTAGGAATAAATAATATGACCGAAAAATTCCAGTGTTCCCTGTAGTGCATTTTTAAGAGATCTCCCTAAAGCATTATAACTATTTCTAAGTGATATAGTTTTGCACAAACTCGTGTGTGAAACTTTGATGAAACGCTACAAATACCATGATGTCATATTCACAGTTAAATAAAATGTAATATGTGGAATAAACTACAAAATTTCAGTATCTTTGTTTTGTTCGGGACGCAGTTCAAGTAGACCAATATAAAATCAAAGTGGAAAAGTCCCCATATCAGCGATGCTTGATATTTAAAGAGATCCTGATATCTGCATCCAGTTATAATGATGTGGATAACAGTGAGACATACGAGTGCTTCACTCAAAAATATGGACGCAGAATCACACATTACGAAGCTGGGAGAGGCACTCACGTGTACTAGTTGATCCGGTCCTGCCCTGGCTGCCTATGTCGTCACTCTCAATAAACTGTAGTGGTTTCCCTTGCCGGTGCTGGGATCAAAACAGCATTTAGTTTTCTTATTTTCAGGAGCGTGTCTTAAGGTACTAAAAGTATAGTGGACCGGCAAATAAAAATAAGGTAAAAAGAAACTCGACTTTGCGTAATATTTGCTAAGACATGACACATAAAAATGAAACTGTACGTAGTGTAAGCAGCCGGGTAGGACTGCGCCAAGTTATCAGGATAGATCCAGTAAGACAAAAAGGTTGAATTCTCGCATTAAGCGCCATATGTTTGACGAGCTTTTATGGGTTTTACTGGGGAACGAAAGAGAACCTGCGTAGATTGCTGAAATTGGATAGTCAAAAAGTAGTTAAATTATATTATTATTACAACTTTTGGGAAATTTTGCTCAATATAAATGTTTGACGGCCAGAGCCTATAAAATTCGCATTAGTTTGTTCCTCGTCGTAATAGCCATTCAAGAAAAACTGAAGAAAAAAAAACGAGCCGCATTTACTTCTTTAGTATCAGTTAGAACAAGCAGCCAAGTGATCTTCCATCAGTCATACGCTACAAATGTTCAGTATAGCCGCCAATGACAGCTGACAATAAACATGATTCGTGCGGGAGGTGCATATATCGTTAGAATTTGTCTATTCCTGTCACCGCAGCGATCAAAGACGCGCCTGTACTCGAATGTCCGCCAAGGCATTGATGGTAACCTTTGACATGTCGACTGCTCAATAAGGGCTCGTGTTCAATCCAGAGCCACAATTAGCTCTCAGCACTTAGGAGTGACTCCCCCACCAAGACAAACAGTGTGATCCCAATGACTACGAGAGCAAGAATTCCGAAGGAGAGACTACAAAAAATACCTAACGTTTTTTTTTTTTTCTTTTTAGGAATGCACATTGTAAATATTTGTGTTGCTTAGTGGCGTTAAGTGCGGGTACTTTTTCGGTTCCCTTGTTCCACCACGATCGTGTAAAATGCGGAAAGTTTGCGCTGCAGCCTAAAATTTTATTTGGTTTCTTAAACAAAACAAACAAATCTGCGTATATGCACGTGGCTTTCGATATTGTAACCTAACTCATATTTTATGCAATATTGATGCAAAAAATAAACGGCGTAATACAAGGAAATAGAAAAAAACATGCGTATAGAGCTTATGCCGCATTTAAGTCGAAATTCATAATATTTTCATTTTCATTTCATTTCATTTATTTAGATACCTTCATAACACTATAAGGTGACGGGTCGGTCGAAGCCAGTGGAGGCTTGAAGGACAGAACCTAGCAAATGAAATGTCACAGATAGCACAGAAGAAGTCCGTAGAGTGCACATTTAAAACATGTATCGCACTATACGAGAAGCAAAAAGTAATCACCTCACATTATCACAGAAAACATATTAGATACAAAATATCACACAACAGTACATTATTGAAATTGTACAATGAATTAGAGCGTAAAACTGTTCAATAAATTTTTAAATTTTCTCCTATTTGTAGCTTCAAAAAAGTGGTTGAGGAGTCTGTTAAAAATGCATGGCACATAATAAGAGCGCTCTCGCTTACGATATCTTGTTAAACACCGGGGGATTATTAGGCGATCAGAGGTACGTAAATTTCTGCGGGGCACAAATGGATGTTTAAATTCGCTACTCCAGAAATGAGAAAGCACAACACATGGCAAAAAAAGTGAATTGAAGTTAGGCAGTTGTAGAGCCTCAAAGATGTCAGCTTCTGGTGCAAGATCATAATGATAGCCTGCACTTCTGAACAAATTCCTAAGGATGCGGAAATATAAGGATGGGGAAATATAAGGATGGATAAGGAAATAAAGAGCACAAATTACCAGTATTGCAGCAGAACACATTTTTCATCGAATAATAATTGGCTTATTACATTATACGTTTTTGAAGCATTAAATAAAACCTTCTTTTTACTTCTTTCATGTGTTTCCTTGTGTTACCTTAAATCATTCTACAATATGGGGATTCTAGAGTGGCATATACCTCCAAATGTTTTATTTAAACACATAAGAGATCATAAAATACTCTTACTGTTACACTTAGAAACTTTAAACACCAACTAAATATATCACATAGATGCATGCAGGCATCCTAAACATCGCTCATGACTCTCGAAATAACGCTAGCTACAAATCAAATGTTTTTTTTGTTTTGTTTTTAGCCTAGGATTAAAATCTATGTTAATTTCGCTAGCAATTTATATGCAAAGTCGTGTGAATTGAATTAAGTTATTTCAATTGCGTGCTTTGTTTTTCGCTCTCGGTTTACACAGCCGGGATTCGTATTCTGAGAAACATTATACAACGAAACGCAATATCATTTACGTTAACTGGAAACAAGCGATTTTAAACGTGCTAAGTTTTTTTTGTTTTGGTATTAGTAAGCAATATTTGCTGGGCACGTTCTCTGATCTCCAGGGCCCTTCTTTCTTTGGATCGATTTATTACCTAAGGTGCTCCAGTTTGGTGTTCACGAAAACTTGATCTTGTCATGATTAATATCCATCATATCGCTATATTTCAATCGTTCCTCATTTTGTTGAGCTACATCGTTTTCCCATTACTATGCATGTTTTCAACTGCCTTCACGTGTCAGTACCTGTGATTTCCTAAAGCAATTCCCCGCTAAAGTTAGCAGGGAATTGATTTGGTGTTGAGGTCACGTGACGCAAATTTTCCCGCTAAGTCAAGCTATCTGAATTTGTCCGTTAAATCCAGCGGATAAACTGCCTATTCCCCGCTAAATTTAGCAGTAAATTGAATTTGAGTTAAGGTCACCTGACGTCAATTGTTTCGCTAAACTTAGCGTGGTTACGCCGAACGCCGACAGCGACGGCGACATCGCGAAACACTGAAATGGACGCCTAAAGCTGGGCTTCGGAAATTAAGTGTTTTTTTTTTTAACAGAACCCCCAATTCCCAACGTTGTCCGTCAGTCCGTTCGTTCGTCCGTGCATTTCCCGCTAAATTTAGCCGTGAAGCTGAATTGGTGTTTGGGTCACCTGATGCGAATTGATATCACATGACCTGATATCACGTGTTCCTTACACCAATTAAGTTGCTCCATTAAAATCGGCGGGGAAATTGAAGTCATTTGAACTGACGTCGCGTGACTTATACACCAATTTCTTTTTTCCGCTAAATCTAGCGTGAAAATTTACGTAACGTGACTAGACGTCACGTGACCTTTACACCAATTTACTGTCTGCACTAAATTTAGCCAAATAGTTGATGTCACGTGATCTTATCTCAAAAGACCTATACACCAATTTAATTTCCACACTATATTCAGGCGAAATTAGGCGTCGCATGACACGCACACCAAAGCAGTTTCCCCAGTAAATTTCGCGAACAAACCAATGTCAATAGACCTAAAAAAATTCAGGGTCCGCGTTCAATTTACCGAGGAAATGGACTCCAGGCAACCTGATTACACGCGGCACATGCATCAATCAACATTTCCCCTAACTATGGTAGGAAAACTGACGACGTGTGATCTATACAATAATTTTGATTCCCCGTTAAATTTAGCGGGAAAATATACAGCACGTGACCTATGCACACAGCTTCCGCGCTCAATGCGTCGGGAAAATTGATAAAAAATGCAGGTTCTTCTTTACTACCTGAAACGACGATTTAATGTCTCTTAAATGCTTTCAAACAATTGCACCATAAATACCGGTTGTCATGCAATATAGTACGTATAAGCTGAAATTCGGTGCCACATTTAATTAAAACGACGCGTTAATCGTACGGACAAAGTCAAATTTAGGAGGCTTAAGTTTTTGCTTTGGTGCATATACAATGTGAGTGCTTGCGTTTTTTTTACATGTGTGAGTGTTCTAGCAAATACACACGAACGTATGTATGAATTGAGCAATAAATTGCACTTTATCATAGGAATGAGCATGTCGGTAAAGTATACTTGAAAACATAAAAATAAAACAGAGAAAACGACACAGACACATAAATTCCCGCTAAATGTATAGGTATAGCCGTGTCTTGCTTTTTCCTAAGATAAGATTTAAAAAGCCAGAATGAGTCCTTTGCTTCTTTAAAAAATAGAAACCCAAAAACCGCAGGAGAAGAAACCATTAACATTCTTTTTTACGTGCCCACTGACCACCACCAGAGGCAGACCGGTACGCACGTGAATTATAAAGATGGGGAATAGAGTCCCAGGAGCTGAGAATGAGACGCAATCACGAATGAGACGCACGGGAAATCATGATGTCGAACAAAGTAATAACAAAAACACTGATTCCGACTTGCAAAATATGTGAAGCACACGCGGACACTCAGCGGCGTGAGCGCAGCTTCGAAAAAAGACCTCATTTCGGCCAGCAGTCCTGCAGGAACGGATCTTTTCTCAGCCACTCGCTCTTGCCCGTGCCTCCCGCGACGCTCTTCAAACGAAACGTGATATGGGTGCAACGAAATTGGCTCGGTGGCTGTCTGGGCCACAGCAGCTGATGACATCCCCGCTGATGGATTGCCACTCTGACCGGCTGCGGCCGATAGTGGCGGGGAGGTTAACTTTCGTGTCAACAGAGCGTCGCCCGCACTGAGGACGACGTCGGGTGAAGTCCCTCGCGTCCGGGGTGGTGACGAAATGTGATTTTGAATCCTTTTTTTTCCTGGAGCGAGATTAACAAATGGGCCGCCTTACCGTGCTGCAATTAGCCGTTTTGGGCACGTATACCCTTGAATTATATTACGATGTATTTTATTTTTAGGGTTTCGTGAACGCTAGAATCAGATGAGCCTGAAAAAATTGATTGAAGAGACAATAAATATGCATCTGTATCACTAACATTGTTTATGTGTCTGTGACATACGTCGAATCGGTATGTGATTCAATTAATGATAGAACATGCGGGGTGCGTAAAAACCAATGACATATTACATACGAAGAAGAAACAGTATAGATAATGGAAAGGAGATGTTTATTTTTTCTTATTGCGCGATATTCTGGCATTCTTTCGGAGTATTATTCGTCCGTATGAAAAATAAAAGACGTTTACGATTCCCTGCAATGCCGATTTAGAGCGCAGCTCTTGAAGACAAGGAGGTGAGGGTACAGAGCGGAGGGAATGGCTATCATCCTGCGGCATACCCTCTCCCCTTTTCCATACTCTTCTCACCTCCTCCCCTTCTCATTTTCCTCCCCTCTTACTACCTTGCTCATGCCCCTCCTCCTGTCCTCATCCTCCCCGTCCCACCCGCCCCTAACTCCTCGCTCATGACGTCATTTGTGACCCTCGTGACCTTCGTGACGTCACTCGTGAAGGCCTCGTCAAGGTCGTGACCTTCGTCGTCACCTTCACAAGTTACCTTCGTGACGTCACTCGTAACCCTGGTGGCCCTCGTGACGTCACACCTGACGTCACGTGCGATGTCATTATGGGAAACGTCCCATAATGCAACGCGCGGTTACCCCGACGCAGACGGAGACGGCGACGGCGACGGCGACGCTGCTCAAGCCAGAAACGAACGCCTAGGAGCTGCGCTCTAAAAAATATATATTCTTATTTTTTTATGTTATTTAATGTGTACTTATCCAATTTAAGCGCAATCATTTTTTTTCAAGGTGGTCCTCTTAAGACAACATAATTCACTTCAGTTATATCATCATTCATTCATCATATGTGCAGTTCAAATACGGAATTTTCATTGACGCCACACTTTATGTACACTATTTGCATTAAACCCGACCTTCTGTGAAAAAAAAACTGTTTTCAAAGCAGTGTTTGGCATGTTTTTTTTAATACTTTTTAATGGGCAAAGAGTGTGTGAATAATTGCATCCGTTTAAACGTCTAGGATCAGACGATAATATAAAGGTATCTCATTGTAATTCTCGAATCAGGCCATTAATGCTACTGTCTGCCGCTATTAGTCTGGGACACGCATAGTTCTCCAAAGTCTCAATTCAAAATATATGGCTACATGTTTAATTTTGCATAGTCCTAACTGTTAAGTGATTGATAAATTATATTGCCCAAACATGGTCTATAGCTAAAGTAAGTAACTTAGGTTACACAAATTAATACAAAGAAAAAATGCTACAAGCCTATTAAAGCCCATCAATTGTGTGGTTGTGTATAGCTGTTTTTATGTGTTGTAAACGTACCGTGGAGAGAAAAAAATTTTTACACGTGCTGTGTTATCAAATCTGTGCGCTTTCAATTGAATATTAGGAGGACTCTCCATACTAAAGGTGCGTTCCTTTCGTAATTGCGTTTAATTTTCAGGTATATAGGGAGAACGTTAAAAAAATGGAAAGTTATATTGAGTGTTTAAAAACACAAAATTATAGATAACACACAAATACCGCTTCAATTATAGGGAATAGGAATCGCATCACAGATGACAACCTTCCACTCTACTAAAGCGCTATATGGCGCACCGAGCTCCGATCAATTTGATAGATGAAAGTAGCGTAACTTAAGAGTAATTTCGTTTAGAGTTGTTGTTCCAAAGGGCGGTAGGAGCACTTAGTGTCCCAGTGGAGTTCGATCTCCCTGTGGGCGCAATACAATAGCAAAGACCATTTGTGTCCTCTGTTACTCAAGATTTTTGTCAATTTGAATCGGTCTCCACCACGTGCGGGGAAGATATTTGTACCAATACATATTAATGAAATTATATAACACACTTCATTTATGTTCAAAAGACAGGTGAAGTCGAATCAATTCTGTTGCCAAATGAACGCGATAATCCAAATTTTCTACAAAAAAAAAAGATATAAATTCGGAAATATTTCTATTTTTACCGCGAACGATGCATTGAGCTCCCGTCTAGGCATGTTAAAATAACTTATAGTTTATTAGTAATTTTGTTTGGTTTCTTGTACCACCAAAATGGGGGTACGCAATATAATTATTTCATTTTTAAACTCGTGATAATGTCAACTATATTGTCACGACTTAATGTACAACACAAAAAAGAGTCCCGCCCCGTCGAACAACGAAACCTTCAACTTCTTCGCATCAGTTTCAAACCCCAGTGGAGTAGATGACAAGAATGTCCCAAAAATGAAGCTCAAAGTCAGGCGATGGCACGAGCGCAAGACGCGCGTGCCATCGTCCAATGGGTCTGGCGTGTGGCAGTGCCCGATGTCACACGCTTATCTTAATGTGATAGCTCGTGCCATCCGCCCGCGCGTCTGGCCATGTGGCACTGCCCTCTCCTTTCGATGAAGCATAGTCCCGACGCTTAACCAAGAATAAATGCGGTGTGAGAAGTGTCTCTTCTCTGGCGTACTATGGCTTTAGCCGGACCACGTGGACGACCTCTAGACGTGCGGAGTGTTGGAAGGAAAGATGTCCATCATCCGGAATGACTTCGTATGTGAGGTCACTCAAGCGACGAAGAACCTTGTATGGGCCGAAATACTTTCGCAGAAGTTTTTCCCTGAGCCCTCGACGTCAGATAGGACTCCGAACCCATACTTGACCCCACGGTCGAAATCGGACATCCCGGCGGCGCAGGTTATAGCGGAGGGCGTCGACGACCTGCTGTCGGCGGATTCGTACTCTCGCCAGTTGACGCGCTTCTTCTGCAGGTTGAGCAAATATATTTGCGTCGGCATGTATCATATCAGGGAAGCACCCTTGTGTTCGTTACTTGAAAAATGTAATGGATTACAATTAAAAATTACCGAGCCTCAAATGTAATGGATTACTGTTGCAAATTACTTTCGCTAAAAGGAACGGATTACTTTACTCGTTACGTTACAAATTACTTTCACGTTACTTTTTTCGTACCTTTATCCAAAAAACAACCGAAACACTATCGTTACTTTTCAAAAATGTTCTGCAACACTACTTTTCACTTCTCATACGCCCGTATTATGTTAGTCCTCGTAAAAATATAATATTGTATGTAACAGAAAGACTGTGGTGCACTCCGTTCACCTGTAAGCTGACAAGGCACCGAAAGCTGCAACACCACCCGTCATCCCGCCAGCTTATAGCCTCCGGAAATGATCCCTGGAATTGTGCAGAAAAAGCTAGCGGCGCTCAGTAGCAGAGTCTATCTTCGCTACGAGATTCGGAGCGAAAGATGCGATCTACAAACGCACACTTTGACTCGTGTGTTTCACCTGCTATTTACAAGGAAAGAAAAACTTGTTTCTAATGTTACAATGTAAAGCCAATGCAGAATGCAGGTGTACAAGCTTACCTTGATGTGCTTCCGTAGATTAGAGGTTGTTGTTCTTGCTGATGACAATGTGTGTTTTTTATCATGCATTGTATGCACTGAAACCCTAGGTTGCCGTTCTCTTTAATGCTCTGAATTTTGAACATCTCATTAAGAGATGGCCATGGAGACGACGGACACTCTATGAGTGAAAACTCTATCAGTCAGAGAAAAAGTGGCAATTACGGCCTATCGATCGTTCATCGGTTCTCACTTTCATACCAATATTCGTGGACGCCAGGGGAGCGGAAGGCATAGCGAGCGAGAGAAGCGGTGGCCATCGGTCTCACAAAACAATAGAGGATCACACCACTTTCACGCGTTCTCTCTCTCCCTCTGTCAGCACTCCTTAAATGCCCCCCCCCCCCTTTATGTTGACAGTTGACCGTAAAGTGTGGAGTGAACTCGACCTCCATGCCCAGACAAGTAAACCAGAAGTAGTGTGGTCCGTACCCTCCAAGACAATGCTCTTAGCCTCGCGCTGGTCGTCTTTCAGCCGTAGTTCAAGAGCGTGCTAGAATAGAGTAGCGCACAACAAAGACAAAAATAATTCTACCCACTCGCGCGAGGCTACATCGTCTGTTACGCGAGTTGTGAACCCGCGAATCGAGGCGGTACGGAACCGCGTACGATGTCTATGCAAGTGGCGGGAGACGTCCAAGAAGTTGTAAAGGGTGAAACGGTGTAAAAGACAACAACAAATAAACACGAATAACTTTCTCCTGCCCAGGAGGAGAAGAAAAGCAGGATAGAAGGCGGCGAAGAGCCTACTCGGCGTTGTTTCACTTGATCTTTGACTTTCGTATGGACCTTTCCAGCGGCAGTCTCGAACGAAGCGATTTACAGCGCGCGTCCCTCGTTTTGAGGGGGTACGTCAGTGTTTGCTGACGGTGCTGGGCTGTGGTTTTTTAGTCAGTGGGCAGTGGCAACCTGCGCAGACGCATTTCCGGACGCTGGTGTAGGCTAAATTGCCGCGTTCTAATTTTTATTTTGTGTCCTATGGCGAATGGACATTCTCGAGGTTTTTAAGAATGCACTGTTCTATTTATGGGAGAAACGACAACGAAATTAAAGATGATTGGGGAGTCCATGCCCGACTGATCGAATGCAACTATAATGTTTGTTTCATTTTATGTTGATCTTTTATGCGGCAGCATACATTCACCCGTGTTTTTTCATTTTCATTTCATTTATTAGTTTCCATAAAGACCCACGAGGAGTATTACAAAGGGGGGACATTGGCAAGAAACACAATACAATAATGCCACAAGAGAAAAAGAATGAATTCATTGGGAGTACCACAGGTGCAGGTAACCAATAACAGCTTCGGCGAATTTTGAGGGTCCGTTATCTTGACAAACGGCTTCAGGCAACATGTTCCAATTTTTAATGGCGAGCTGCAAGGGTTAAAACTTGTAAATATTAGTCCTGGGAATGTCTAGATGAAGTTTGCAGGAGTGGTCAACTCGGCGAGAAATGAAAGAGGCAGGTATGCAATTAATAGACTTACGAGATGGAGAGTGATAGAAAAGTTTTTGAAATAGTTTTAGTTTGCATACATCTCTACGTTATCTTAGAAGAGGACGGTTGAGAATTGACTTCAAAGAGGTAACGCTAACAGAGTGGTTATAATTCCTTAGGATGAAACGTGAAGCTTTATTTTGGATGGATTCTAACTCTTTTTCAAGGAAGACTTGGTGGGGCTTCCAAAGGCAGAAGCGTACTTTAAAATGGGGCGTATTAAGGCGTTATAAGCTACAAGTTTAGTTTCTTCAGATGCGAGATATAAAGTAAGACGCAGAAAACCAAGAGATTCGTTAGCTTTAGCGGCTTTATGATTGATATGACATTCCCAAAAGAGGCTACTGGTTAGAAAAACACTTAAGTATTTATAATTCCTAACTTTTCCGCAGAGGCGTTAAATAAAGTGTTATTGAATAAAGAGGGAACCTGTTTAGTGCTGAATACCATGAACTTAGTTCTGTGAACGTTAATTTCCATCTGCCATTTCCGACACCAAGACTCAATGTTCAAAAGGTCATCTTGCAAGGAAACACAATATGCTATGTTAGTAATTCCAGCATTCACAACGCAATCATCAGCAAACAATCTTAAAGTTGAGTTAATACAATCAGGCAAATCATTAATATAAAGCAGAAATAACAATGGTCCCAGCACTGTTCCCCGTGGTACACCTGAGCGTACTTCCACTGATGAAGAGGCCTGATTATGAAGAGAAGCATACTGCGTTCTAGATGTTAAGAATGATTCTACCCATCTTATAACGCCTTCGTCAATACGGAAGGATAAAAGTTTTTGAATTAGCCGGCAATGAGAAACTTTATCAAATGCTTTGGAAAAATCGATGAAAATGACATGGGTACCTGTCCTGGCCTGTAAGCATCTATGAATGTCATTTGTTAATTCAAAGAGCTGTGATTCACATGAAAGGGACCGACGGAAACCGTGCTGGTTAAAACACAGTAGATTATTGCAAGAAAGGCGATTCATTATCTGTGAAAATATAACATGTTCCATCAGTTTACTAGGCACGCTAGTCAAGGATATGGGTCTGTAATTTGTTAAACACATTTTGGATCATTTTTTGTACACTGGAGTTATTCTAGCATGTCTCCGGTCAGCTGGAACATAACCGGAATTATAAGACTGATTAAACAAACTGGATAATAAAGCAAATGACACTTCATTTGTTAGTTTCAAAAGTTTGGTTGACATTCCGTCAGGACCAGGGGCGGAATTGAAGGGCAGAATGTTTATTAATTTTTCAATACCAGCCGGTGAGACTTCAAACCTAGCCATTTCATCGTCAATTTTTTGAGTAGAGGGCAGCGAGGGCAACAGAAATATTTCCTCCGGGAACATGCTAGAAAAAACACAGCTCAAAGTCTCACACCTCTGAAATTCCGTTAGCTCATTTCCGTCAGAATCGGTGAATTTGGTTGGTAGAGAGCTTTTGGGAGTTTGTATAGTTCGCCAGAACTTTTGAGGGTTAGTTTTTAGAAGATTTTGAAGATCGTAATTGAAATACTTGTGCTTAGATTTTTCTATTTCATACTTGTACTTTGAAGCACATTCATGACAATCCAATGTTAATCTACAAAGGTCTTAACCGTCGGAAATATTTGACCAAACAGGATATCCGAACTGCATGGATATTCCCCGCCCACAACGTGAAATTCAACGAGTCTTATTAATCGAACAACACATATTGTACGTACCCCACGCTGCCCAGTTGTCCGAACAGGATTTGAGAAAGGTCTTAAATAACACAACATATCCAATATACATAGTCGACGAAAGTCACTTTACGACGATCTGACGGAATCCGGCGTGTTTTGGGGCACATGTGGACGAGAGCTGCTTTTTTGCACAGTTCAGAAACGAACGCCTAAGAACTGCGCTCTAAAAAAAATATACATATTCTTATTTTTATGTCATTTAATGTGTATTTAGGCAATTTACGCGCATTCATTTTTTTCAAAGTGGTGCTCTGCAAAGACAACATAATTTGTTTCAGTTATATCATTATTCATTTATCATATGTGCAATTCAGATACGGAATTTTGTATCGACGCCACACTTTATGTATACCATTTGCATTAAACCCACCCTTCTGTGAGAGAAAGTGTTTTCAAAGCAGTATTGAGCACGGTATTTTTTAATACTTTTTATTGGGGAAATAGTGTGTAAATAATTGTATCCGTTTAAACGTCTAGGATCAGACGATAATATAAAGGTATCACATGGTAATTCTCGAATCAGGCTACTAATGCTACTGTCTGCCGCTATTAGTTTGGGACACGCATGGTTCTCCAAAGTCTAAATTCAAAATATATGGCTACTTGTTTAATTTCGCACACTCCTAACTGTTAAGTGATTGATAAATTATACAGTCCAAACATCGTCTGTAGGTAAAGTCAACTTGGGTTACACAAATTAATACAAAGAAAAATGCTACAGACCTATTAAAGCCCATCAATTGTGTGGTTGTGTATACCTGTTTTTATGTGCTGTAAGTGTACCCTGGAGAGAAAAATAAATTTTTACACGTGCTGTGTCATTAAATCTGTGCGCTTTCAAGTGAATATTAGGTGGGCTCTCCTTACTAATGGGGCGTTTCCTTTGTAATCGCGTTTAATTTTCAGGTATATTAGGGAGAACGTTAAAAAAAGGAAAGTTATATTGAGTGTTTAAAAACACAAAATTAGAGATAACACACAAATACCGCTTCAATTATAGGTAATAGGAATCGCATCACAGATGACAACCTTCCACTCTACTAAGGCGCTATGTGGCACGCCGAGCTCCGATCCATTTGAGCCATGAAAGTAGCGTAACTCGAGAGTAATTTCATTGAAAGCTATAGTTCCAAAGGGCGATAGGAGCACTTAGTGTCCCAGTGAAGATCGATCACCCTGTGGGCGCAATACAATAGCAACGACCATTTGTGTCCTCTGTCACGCAAGATTGTCGTATATTCGAATCGCTCTCCACCGCGCGCGGGGAAGATATTTGTACTAATACATATTTATTAAATTATATATCACACTCCATTTATATTCAAAAGACAGGTGAAGTCGAATCAATTCTGTTTCCGAATGAACGCGATAATTCAAATTTCTTATTAAAAAAAAACACGTAAATTCAGAAATATTTGTATTTCTACCCCGAACAATGCATTGAGCTCCCGTCTAGACATGTTACAAATACCTTATGGTATATTAGTAATTTTGTTTGGTTCCTTGTACCACGAAAATGTGGTTAAGCATTATAATTATTTCATTTTTAAACTCGTGATAATGTCAACCTATATTGTCACGAATTTATGTACAACACAAAAAAGGGTCCGGCCCCGCGGAACAACGAAACCTTCAACTTCTTCACATGAGTTTCAAGCCCCAGTGAAGTAGATGACAAGAATGTCCGAAAAAACGAAGCTTACGGTCAGGCGATGCCACGAGCGCCAGACGCGCATGCCATCGACCCATGGGTCTGGCGTGTGGCACTGCCCGATGTCACGCGCTTATCTTAATGTGATAGCTCGTGCCATCCGCCCTCGCGTCTGGCCGTGTGGCACTGTCCTCTCCTTTCGATGAAGCATTGTCCCGACGCTTAACCAAAAAGAAATCCGGTATGAGAATTATTTCTTCTCTCGCGTAGTATGGCTTTAGCAGGACCACGTGGACGACCTCTAGACATGCGGAGTGTCCGAAGGAAAGATGTCCACCATCCGGAATGACTTCGTATGTGAGGTCACTCAAGCGACGAAGAACCTTGTATGGGCCGAAATACTTTCGCAGAAGTTTTCACTGAGCCCTCGACGTCAGATAGGACTCCGAACCCATACTTGATCCAACGGTCGAAATCGGACGTCCCGGCGGCGCAGGTTATAGCGGAAGGCGTCGCCGACCAGCTGTCGGCGGATTCGTACTCTCGCCAGTTGACGGGCTTCTTCTGCAGGTTGCGCAAAGATATCTGCGTCGGCATCTATCATGTCAGGGAAGCACACTTGTGCTCGTTACTTGAAAAATGTAAGGGATTACAATTACAAATTACCTAGCCTCAAATGTAATGGATTACTGTTAAAAATAACTTTCACTGAAAAGTAACGGATTACTTTACTCGTTACGTTACGAATTACTTTCACGTTACTTTTTCGTACATTTATCGAGAAAACAAAAAAACACTATCGATATTTTTCAAAAATGTTCTGCAACACTACTTTTCATTTTTCATACGCGCGTATTATGTTAGTCGTTGTAAACATAAGCTATTGTATGTAACAGAAAGAGTGTAGGTCCACTCCGTTCACCTGTAAGCTTGCAAGGCACCGAAAGCTGCAACCACACCCGCCATCCCGCCAGCTTATAGCCTCCGGAAATGATCCCTGGAATTGTGCAGAAAAAGCTAGCGGTATGCATGCTCAGTAGCAGCGTCTACCTCCGCTTCGAGATTTGGAGCTGAAGATGCGATCTACAAAAGCTCCCATTTGACTCGGGTGTTTCACCTGCTACTTACAAGAAAATAAAAACTTGTTTCTAAAGTTACTATGTATAGGCAATGCAGAATGCAGGTGTACAAGCTTACCTTGATGTGTTACCGTAGATTAGAGGTTGTTGTTCTAGTTGATGACAATGTGTGTTTTTTATCAAGCATAGTATGCACTGAAACTCTAGGTTGCCGTTCTCCTTAATGCTCTGAATTTTGAACATCTCCTTAAGAAATGGCCATGGAGGCGACAGACACTCCATGAGTGAAAACTCTATCAGTCAGAGAGAAAGTGACGATTACGGCTTATCGATAGTTTATCGGTTCTCACTTTCATACCAATATTCGTGGACGCCAGGGAAGCGGAGGGCATAGCGAGCGAGAGAAGCGGTTGCCATTAAACTCACAAAACAATAGGGGATCACACCACCTTCACGCGTCTCTCTCTTCCTCCGTCAGTACTCCTTAGATGTCCTAACCCCCCTCCCCCCCCCTTTATGTTGACAGTTGACTGTAAATTGAGGAGTGAACTCGACGTCCACGCCCAGACAAGTAAACCAAGAAGTAGTGTCGTCCGTACCCTCCAAGACAATGCTCTTAGCCTCGCGCTGGTCGTCTTTCAGCCGTAGTTCAAGAGCGTGCTAGAATAGAGTAGCGCACAACAAAGACAAAAATAATTCTACCCACTCGCGCGAGGCTACATCGTCTGTTACGCGAGTTGTGAACCCGAGAATCGAGGAGGTATGGACCCGCGTAACGTGTCTATGCAAATGGCAGGAGACGTCGAAGAAGTTGTAAAGGGTGAAACGTTGTAAAAGACAAAAACAAATAAACACGAATAACTTTCTCCTGCCCAGGAGGAGAAGAAAAGCAGGATAGAAGGCGGCGAAGAGCCTACTCGGCGTTGTTTTACTTGATCTTTGACTTTCGTATGGAACTTTTCAGCGGCAGTCTCATACGAAGCGATTTACAGCGCGCGTCCCTGGATTTCAGAGGGTACGTCGGTGTTGCCTCACTGTGCTGGGCTGTAGTTTTTCTAGTCGGTGGGCTGCGGCAGCCTGCGTAGGCGCTTTCCAGGACGCTGGTGGAGGTTAAATTGCAACGTTCTATTATTTATTTTGTGTTCTATGGCGAATAGACATTCTATAGGTTTTTAAGAATGCACTGTACTTTTATGGGAGCAAAAACAACGAAATGAAAGCTGATTGGTGAATCCGTGCCCGACTGATCAAATGCAACTGGAATGTTTGTTTCATTTTATGTTGATGTTTTATACGGCAGCATACACTCAGCCGTGTTAATCTACAAAGGTCTTAACCGTCGAAAATATTTGACCACACAGGATATCCGAACTGCATGGATATTCACCGCCCACAACGTGAAATTCAACGAGTTTCATTAATCGACCAACATATCTTGTACGTACCCCATGGTGCCGCGTTATCCGAACAGGATTTGAGAAAGGTCTCAAATAACACAGCATATCCAATATACAGTGTTGTCGATAGTCACTTCACGACGATCTAACGGAATCGGGCGTGTTTTGGGGCACATGTGGAGGAGAGCTGCTTTTTTGCACAGCTTCAAAGCAAATGAACGAACGTGTCTAATCCGTCCCGACTCCCCGTACCCGACCCTACCAGGTATTTTTCGCGAAGACACGGAACATAGCCAGGAAGGCTTTTTGCAGATTATCTCAACGGAAATAATCCTCCAAGAAAGTCGAACTGCCCGCGTCGTGGGCTGCTTGACGTTCGCTCTCTTCGTTCGTTTCCTGCGAAGGCCGAGTAGCCTACGAGCCCTGGTATTCCCTGGTTGTCATAGTGGAAAGTAACACACAAAGGGTAAGCATCCTAAACAGGCAAATAAAACAAAAACTGCCAAGAAAAGCCGGCGACTCCGAATGCACAATGCAGGTGGGGAGTAGCGCTGGCCGGGTTTCCACAGCTCAGGCGGGTGGCAGAAATTTCTGGCTGATAGGCGTGGCTCGATTCGCAAAATTGCGGCGGCCAGAGAACTCTCTTTGCAAAGGTCTATATTTGTACATGCCTTGCCTGCTTTTCTAGTGGTTCCAGTGACCGGTCATACAAAAAATCGTGTTTTCTTTTCGGCTATTCTTCCCTTCCTGATGTTTTCTATTGTGTTGAAGTTGCTCTCGTTATGCTGCTGAATGTTCTGCTCGTATACGCCTCGCAAGTGGGCTCATTTTCGTCTTCTGCGCATGAGAAAGGAAGTAGCGGTGACGTCAGAACGCCGAGCCCTGATTGGCTGATCGCGACCCCTATCTGAGCGTCGTCTGCTCCTTTGCAACGTCGTCTGCTCGCAACGTCGTCTGCGTCTGTCTTACCTTTCCTGCGACTTTCGGAAGTGCAGGTCTTTACGAGCGAGCTCGACTTCGCCTTTCAGAGAGGGCAGACGAAATAACTAGAGCGGTACGTTGTTTTTGTCTAACAATTAGCAGACGCGCATCAAGGAGGGAAGTCAAAGGACTCACTGGCGAGGTGTCCCGAGGCGCCGAGGTTTGTTTGCCAAGAACCGAGAGTGAGCGTGTTAGTGTCCGCAAGTTCCCTCCCAAATACTTTTTCCCTCCTTTCGTGTGCAGCGAGACTCCTCACTCTTTAACGGCGTCGGCGGGTTGGCGCAGTTAACGTCGTCTGCTTTACGTCTGCTAGTCAAAGCGATGGCTGCTTTACCTTTCCTGCGTCTGTCGGAGATTCACCGCTTTTTCACCGGCGAGAGTCACCGTTGCCTCGGAAAACAAGGAAATGACAAGAGGAAGAGATTGACCTCTTAATCTAAAATTGAGGTCAGCGATCAAAGTATAATACGGGAAGGGTTCACAAGTGTCGCGCGGGCATATTCCATTCAGCACGCCAGCCGGTCGTGGGCAGACGGTCGCCGAGTCGGAGTGCCTGCTAGGCCTATCTGCCGAGCTCGCTTGGTCGGTGTCGGTGGAATCGTGGCTGTTGGAGCTTTTCCCGGGTGTTTGTGGATCCAGCGTTCTTGTTCGTCGTGGTCTGTTTCAAGTACTTTTTACTTTTTTCTTGCTGCTTGAAGTCGGGACGCGTGAGAAGCGCACGTAGAAAAATAAACGTCCGTTGGTCGTCGCGACCGCGACGCTGTCGGCCATGTTGATTTAATCGTAAGAAGTGCGTAAGACAGCTTCGGAGCTGTCGTAGGATTTCGTCGTAACCTGCGCAAAACTTACGAAAATTTCGTTTCGTGAATACGAATTTGTTCTTAAGTTTTGTCTTACGCATATTTTTGGCGTAAGATCGTTTCGTGAATCTGGCCTCTGCACATTCGAAAGTCGCAGGAAAGGTAAGACAGTCGCAGACGACGTTGCGAGCAGACGACGTTGCAAAGGAGCAGACGACGCTCAGATAGGGGGTCGCGATCAGCCAATCAGGGCTCGGCGTTCTGACGTCACCGCTACCCCCTGCGCTAGAAGCAGATGAACTTGCCCTCCGCATTGCTCCAATTACTGTATTATGCTCATATTCTTAAAACAGTAAAAAGTAATTAAAGTAATCAGTTACCAATACTTTGTAACAAAATTACATTACAAAATACTTCCGCAAAAACGCAACGTGGCAATTACAAAATTACTTAAAAATGTAACGGATTACTTCCCAAGTTTGCCGGGAAGTGAGGCAACATGGCGTCCAGCGTAGTCGTTGCCTCGCGTTCGTAAACTAGTCGAAATGGTGTTAAACCAGTTGTTTCCTGTGGGGCCGTATTATACGTGAACGTGATGTAGGAAAGAATCTCATTCCATGTCTTGTGTTGGACGTCCACGTACATGCACAGCATATCGGCGATTGCCGTGTTGAGGCGCTCTGTGAGGCCGTTAGATTGCGGGTGATATGCTTTAGTTTTTCTGCGAGTCGTCTAACTTAGCCTCATGATGTCTTGCGTGAGCTGACAATATATACGGTGGGATGGAACTTGGTGTATTTTCTTCACTTTCTGCGTTAGACCAGTTTTGTCGGCAATACAGCAAGCACAGATCCAACAATACTTATATAAATTGAGCTCAACACCACGCAGCTTTGTCGTTATATATATATATTTTTTTTTGTTGCGTCGCAACAAAGAAGGGTTGGTGTCGTTTCAGTCCTGGACCAGGGCCTATTTACGAAAATTATTAAAGTCTGAGATGATTAAATTGTTAATTATTTTTGCGTAATTAACTTTTTTAGTATTGTGTTTAAAAGCTGGGTTTCAATTAGAAACTCTCTGAGCATCATTGAAAAATCAACAAATTGCAGTACAGTAGAAGGCACGCGCAGCATTTTATGGCTTCCTGAAAAACCGCACAACTTCGACGGGTTTTTAGGTTTCGGTTTGACAATCGGAGCGCATCTCCGCACCGACGGCACCACGCCCCATTGCAGAAATAGTGCGACGAACGTCTGCTGCGCCGTCCTCGCGCAACGCAGCGAAGGCTGGTTGCACTATTTCTGCAATCGGTTGATTTAATGTTTTTTCGATGATGCTCGGCAAGTTTTTGATTGAAACCATGCCCTTAAACACAATAATAAAAAAGTTAATTACGCTAAATAATTAACAACTCAATTATCCTAAACTTTAATAATTTTTCTTAATGGGCCCCTGGCCCAGGACCAAAACGACACAAGCCTTTTTTGTTGCAATGCGTAGTTTTCGCAATACCGAATTTGTCCACCTTTCGTGGAAAACCCTGTATAACGCCATGTTTATTTCAACTTAACTATTATTAACTTAAATAATAAAGCTTGAACGAAAAACCAGACTTCGCCCTCTCTTGTGAAAAACATTTTTAACATTTGTTTTATAAACTTCGCTTAGTGAAAAAAAGGGCAAGAGCAGGGGGTACGTTTCACCATTTAACTCGTTCAAAATGAAGGTAACGTCATGAGCGTCCGATATCTAGTAGAACACAGATCATTACTGGCTTATTATAGGATTTTATGCACCAGTTGCGTTAAATGTTTCTCTCTTGTTGTCTACTTTACAAGTGTTTTAAAGCAATATCTTGAAGTTTTGATCAAACGACGTTCTTTTCCTTTCTGCGGTTGCTGCGCACCCAGATTCTTAGCGAAAGTTCATAAATATCTTCCCCGTTTTTTATTATTGATTTAGCCATTAACTTTAACATGGAGCGACGCTGGCGTCGTCTATAGCTGCGAAACGACACCTAAATTGCCATTGGCTGTGGCGCGTCATGTAGTTCCTTAGCATCGGTGTCATCGTTGCCAAGGAGCCAATTGAACTGCTGGCGGCGCAGCGGGAAATGGGGGGGGGATGCGTGTATGCGCTGGCCTGACGTTAGCCCTAACGTTACGCTTATCGTTACGCTTTGAGGTCTAACGTCGTCAACCAGTACGCGCAGCGTTTTGTCGTAAGGGCGGACACGGGTATGCGCTCATCTGACGTTAGGCCTAACGTCAGTCTTAAATTTACGCTTTGAGGTTTAACGTCGTCAACCGGTGCCCGCAGCTAGGGCGATGATGATCAGAGGACACGTGATATCAGCATGCGCCGTGCCGAGCTTCACACTCCCGCCGCAGCCTCACCTAGCGGCGGAGCAGTCACCCGCGAGCAAGGGCGGTCTGCGCGGCACACCGCCGTACTCCCTGCCGGCGCTGCGTCCGCTTCTGCTCCTCTCGGCGCCGAGAATGCTTTCGCATTCACAACTCATAAGAAGTGCTTAGGCGTCCTTTTTTTTTGCTCGCGTTGATCAAAGTTTTTATAGTTACACTTAGAGAATCTGAACAAGCTGGCTTTTAGCCTTCAATGTTCAAGGCTTTAATTTTGTCCTCCTTTTGGTATGAAACAATTGAGCTGTATTAAGTAATGATACGATCCATTAACATATTCAAACCACAGGGTGCTGCTAACGAGATATTGTGTAACATAAAAAGCAAAAATATATGATGAAGTTAGTACAATAAGAAAGGAGCTCTGAGTGTGTCTGTACTTAAAAAAGGAGGACCACGGGGAGCGATACGGACTTCGGTTAGTAGAGGGGAAAGGAAGATATAGGTTATACAACGCTCTGTTGATCGGTAAATGTCAGCAGCAGGGTGTCGGAAATAACGAAAAAAAGTTTAGGGAATTTTTAAATTACTTTTGTTTTCTAATATAACATCAAAGAGTTAACTCAAAGTAATACAATGTTCAGAAAAATAAATACCACCACATCGCGACTGGAAATAAAGGAAACAATATAAGTGATAAAGCAGACGGTTTTCTTCTAGAGGATGTAGAGACGGCCATGCAAGTGTCCTAGCTGTAAAAAAATCTATGCGGCCTTAAGTATAAACGGAGAGGAAAGGCTCTCCAACGTGTGGACTACAAAGGCTTTCGTCGGTGCTGCCAAATATTGATTTATTTACGTACGCGCGCCAGTGTGAACCGAAAGAAATAAGCCGCTCGCTGCATTTTGTCATTCGTGAGTTGTCCGCGCTGGTCGTTGACGTTATTGGCAGCTTTATTGAACTATACGACATCCGGGACTCCGGTTACAAACACACGGATTAGAAAGGCTCACCACGGGATTTGGAGGAGCTTGCGGCCCACTGGTCGTCTTCGGCGCTTTCCAGATTTCATTTTCGAGAATTTAGAAGAAAGGTCAGGTCGAGGCAGGCCCACTAATAGACAAGGTCCCTGCCGCAAGGTCGGTGCCTTCGGAGGTATATGCGTGAAATGGTACTTAAGATGTGCTTATCCTCTAACTTACGCCTTTTGCGAGTCTCGGGTGGAACTGACCGGGGCAAGTATGAGCAATACCGTGGAAGTTTTCAGCGGTGGTTTTCAGTCGGTCAGGCCGAAGAACGGAACCGCAGCCCGTGCCCGTCTACAGTTTTCTGAATCCGGCGGCAACAGCTTCCGATGGTGTCCAAGGCGCACACCCGCACACCGGCCGCTTATTTCGAGAGGCTACGCGATTGGACTCATAGAAACAGCGGCCGCACAAGATTGACTAGTTATAAAGAGCAACAGCGTGACGTAACACTTAGTAACCGAGGTGCAGTGGGAGACAGCGGGCCTAGGGTGTACCTGGGCCCACTTGAGCCGCCGGCGGGAAGCCGCGGTGTGTACGGGTGAGCCAAGGTGGGTTAGTATTTTGTAATGAGCAATCCGGAAGACTGTTGGCGCGAAGTAGCCTGAACCGTGGCGTCGGGGTGGATTAGCACACGCCTCAGTGATACACCCACCGTCTCCCATTGAGCAGCGCCGAAACTGGCGAAGGGGACGTCACCGGGGATTTTCGGTTGTTTGGTGTTACCTCAGGGCGTCGCCCCTATAACCGTCCAATCCAGTGCGGCCTCCGTTACTATCCGTCCTATCGCCTAGCCTCTCGAGATATGCACCCCGTCAGCATCTGTTGGCTCTCGCAGAAGGTGTTTCCTATCCAGTTTCTACACCCAGTGTGGCTGTGGCGCCATCCCGTGGCGAGGTTGCGAACTTTGAATACTCCAAACATTGCAAGCCATACAAGGTCAGCGTATGCACCAAAGCGCTAAGGCTGACGCATTAAAAAATTTTTTTTTTTTTGGGGGGGGGTTAAAGTTACGCCAGTATGTGACGCGACCTTACTTTAACCACGTGACTATTCCATAACGCACCGTCGACAGATGGGCTTATGAGGGTCATTGCGGACCTCACTTTCTCGTGATACTCCTGACCAGGGTGTAAGATAGACAGGTGGGGAAACGAGAGCCAAATCAGCGACCGGATTGTGTCCCCCTCGGTTTTCTCTTTTTCTGTGGCGCCATCTATGTGGAGCACCGCGAACTCTCGCTCCGGGTGGGCGACCGGTGGCGACCGGTTAAACTGACGGAGATGGTTTCTCGTGGATTTTCAATGGAGGACTGTCGTGCTCTCGGTTTATTTTGCGCACTCTCCCATAGAGTTCCATGCAAATCCGATTCCAATATTTTTCCTCTCGCCGCAGCGCCATCTGTCGCAAATCGGGGGTACCCGCAAGCAGACGAGTACACAATCCGGTCACGGCGCTGCGGTAGGCTTCTATGGGCCGTTTCCCCACCTGTCTATCTTACACCCTGCTCCTGACGCTCATTGGTGTCTTAGTTTCAGTATCATAGTATCCTCGTGGCTTAGACTTTTCCCGAAATCATGAGATGCAGAATTAAAACACAATTAAGTTATCCTAATTATATAATTCCTATTCCATGTTTTGAGAAAAGATAGCAAACCCCCGAATCAATCGTGTAAGCTAACAAGGTTTCGAACTGGGCCAGTTGGTTCACGTTATTTATGATGGGGTAAACAGCTACAAAAACGAGAACAAAAACAAAAAAACAGCATTGTGCTGTTGTGTTTGTTCTTCGTAGTTCATGTTTTCTGAGCAGTTTTCCTCATCACGTAGAGCTAACAAGTGTATCTAAAATGAAGCTACTGGAGTATATCAGCCATTTCATTTGGCACATATTTATACTATGGCATCACTTTGACGTCCACCATTATCTATGACGTATTTCACAAATAAATCACGCATTTATGTCAGGTCTTTTTTCCCAATTATCTTTCCCACTTAGGCTAGTCAGCCCATACTCCGAAAAGCATCATAGTGTCTGGAATTGGCGAACGGTTTATTGACCAAGGTTAACTCGTATTCAATCAATACATACGCCTTCCGTACGCTTAACTTTAAGTGCATCATAAAATGCAATAAAGACATGTATTTTCGGTTGATGCTAAGAAACAGGCAAAAGAAAATAATTAAGAATAAATAAACGATTCGTATAAAAATACGTCCTACAGTTTCTTGTACTGTATGTTTGTCCCAGCAAGCTCGAGGCTATGCGTTAAGGGCGATGTCGTTATTTACGTGAATGTTGAAGTACTGTTCTAATAGTGCGGTTTTAATGTCAAAAACTCAAACATGCGTATCGAATGCGGGAAGATATTTGAACACTAAATTACTGCGCTATTATAACTCACAGAAGGCAGGACGAGTAGTTATTTGAATGATCAGTCTCCGACTGCTCCTTCTAAGAATATACACTGCAAATCGAACGTGCAAAGATGTCCCACGACTAGAAAGAACCCCAGGCGCTTTTATTCTTTATTAGTTTGTGGCTGTGCAACACATCACAATAATTATTTCCTCCAGGTAAAAAAATAAATAAGATAATACTTTAATTTGCGCAGAAAACTGTTTTTAAATATGCTAAATATATCACTTAATGATACTTGGTGTATAGTGCTTACTAAATGCGCATTAGATTTTTCGTCTAAAATGTGGTATTCAAAGAACCAATTGAAAAAAAAGACTAGAACCTTTAGGATCATAAGCCACGAAACTGAATGAAACTGCTGCCTCGTTTCTTGCTGATTATATGCCGCCAGTGTTTATCCCATATAAGCACTGTGTTTCTAAATGCACTGAGACCCATCTGTCCTGCAATGAGTTTGGTGAAGCATAGCAGTTCGGCAGAACTGTTCACCGAAAAGTAGATAGATGAAAAGAACCGAAATATCTCGGCATTTAACGCTATGTCAATAGAGCGGCTGCTCGCCAAACCAATTTTTTTTCTCCTAATCACATTTCGCATGCGGCCCTGCCATAACGTAACCGTCAGATATTTTCAAGGTTTGTTCATTCCCCTCGATTGTACATTTCGCGTCAGGGGATTTTGTTTTAGAAAGTGCATGCTGTCGCGGCATGCTTGGAAGTGATAAGATACTCATTTGATGTATGATCCTTTTGTGTCTTCTAAGTTGCCGGGTAATGTTTTTCTCTAAAGGCGATGTTTTATATATTCTTCATATGGAGGCGATTATGTTTTGACTATTTTCGCTATCACAGCAACTAGATGCATTTTTTAACCTCAACGTCCGCAAAAGCATTTATTCCAGCTGAGCCCAATGTAGTCCGCAACGCGGTCATTGAGTCCAATCTACGAGTCATATTTGATTATCGCCACCCCGGCATAATTCCTACGGCTACGTCAACGCAATATTACGCAGGACTATAATATTAAGATTTGAGAAGGACAAGCTGAAATAACTAGGCCGCTACTTTTCTTGGAATACACCATGAAGAAGCATCGGGTTCATTTTCTTACCTTTGTCTATAACTGCCAGATATCTGTGTGGGTTACGTGCATTGAAACATGTAGCAACCGAAGTGGAACCCAGTATACTTTACTTTCCGTATTAAAGAGGCATAAAATTATATTGGATTAAAGGTGTTTTTTCCCTGCAGCATTTGACCTTTTTTGGGGCAAAATAAAACTATTATGGGAGTGCACAAAGCCAGATATATGTGTATTTTTACTAATATTCCGAGACCCCTCGGTGGTCTCCGAGCGCAAAGCACCGGCCTACGGTGGCGGGTTCGAACCTCCGCCGAGGTGTTTACAATCTCACGAAGCTTTATTGCGGAGAAGGCGCCGTGTAACAGAGATTTCGGTTGCACGTCAAACGATCCGCAGCTAAGCGAAAGTAATACTCATTCTTTGAGCACTTTCGAATAACAATAAACCGTGCGCTAATATTCTACTTCATGTTCGCAGTCAATTAGTGCAGGGAAACGAACCGCTGGCCTATATCTATGTCGGTGCAAATAACGTGTTGTAAGCATCGCCAACCCCAGGCGCGTGACTGCGACGAACATTGGTGACACAGGCCACTAAAAGATATATGTGCAGTTTGTCGTGACAGCTAGCCAGAAGAGAGGCTGCAAAGCGCTTCTTGGCGCCAAGCTGTCACGTCGCACTTGACCGCTCGTTTCGTTAGTGAGACGCGGAGAAAAGTCGACTCAGGTTTTCTTTACTTTTGTTAGCTTTTTTTTTATTAACGGACCGAAAGAAGTAAGAATTCCTGGTTTTGATTCCATCAATATGCAGAATTTATTGCGACTACTGCACATACAACGTTGAGAACAATTTAGAAATCCCTGATGTATAAAATAAAATCAGGAAACGACGAGCAATCATCATGTCTAAACCCTAAGACAGGTAAGGAAACTTTGAAGATAAACTAGAAGGAACAGAAAAATAGTGAAAGACAATTGCGTCTCTAACTCAATCAACCGAATTGATTTCATGCGACGCTTTTGTAACCCTCTGTCAAGGTAATTCACAACGTAAAAAACATTCACGAAAAGAAAAATATGTTTTCAAGCAAGCTGTTTCTAAAACTTCGCTTTTGAAGAAGCATTTGAGCAAGCTGTCACTTTATTCTGGATGGTGCTGCGCGTCGCTTGATTCACTGTGGTATGTAATGGTAATATAATTCAGTTTTGATGGGCCTTTCACGAATAGAGGACATTATTCAAAAGACTACATCTTTTTACGTTCACGCGCTTAGATGAGAGTTTGATAGTCTTGATGAAAAAACAACGGCTTCTCCGTTGATGATTTTTTGAGTGTTTTGCAGATCAAATGTAGCTTCAAACGATTTCTAACGTTTGAAAGAAAGAGGTACCTCACGGGAGTCGTGATACTTTTGTTTCGATGCTTGTGTTGCCACGCGCGACAAAGGGGAGGCATGTCCATGGCCGAACGATTATCGTGCTTGGCTCTCACGTAAAGGGCAACAGGTCGATTCCTGGAAGCTGAAGTACCTTTTTGTTATTTCTGTAAGTCGCGTTCTGATATATTCGAGAAGAATCTTGCTTACTCGAGGTGAGAATGTTCTACGCGCCGAACCTTCGATGCCGAGTGTTCCATAGGTAGTCACGTGTACAATGCGGGCTCAGCGTGGCGAGCCGGAGTCAATCTCGCCCCTGAGCTCGATCCAGCTTTTTCAACTCCATTGACGCCTGCGACGCTAACCTTCTTTTATTTTGTTTGCGCACAAGTTCGCGCCATGAAACGTTTGGTTTCTCCAGTTGTTCAGCCGCCTTATCATTTGTCATTAGTGACATTTTGGCGGTGGTGCGGTTCAATGCATGTCCGAGCAGCGTGCCCCTCCGAGGGCCCGCAGTACAAGTATGACCCCAAGCCCAAGAAGACCCGAAGTAGACATACTGAAACCCGATTAAGTCGCCGCACCCAAGGCCTACACCATGAATTTGGACTTTTGCCACCCAAGACAAAGCAGCCAAAGAGGCCGACGATGGACAACCAGCCGCCGCAGACCTCGGCTGCCGCCGCCGTAAAATACCTGCACGTCGCACCCAGGTCCCCGACGCCTTTCCACGGAGATGTTCACGAGTATATCCAGGATTGACTGCAGCACTATGGACCTGTAGCCCGCCACTACTAATGAACGACTGAGCAGTGCCTCTACAGCCTCTACTTCTCGCTTGAAGGCACTGCGAGGCACTGGATTGAAAACCCCGAAGCCTCCTTTACTACAAGGGAGACTAGCGTCGCCGAATGGAAGCGGACGTTCATCAACCGTCACCGTCGGCAGCGAGCGGAGGTCCTTCTTCAAACAAGGGTGCAGGGCCCTGCAGGCCACCAATGAAAATGTGGCCAGGTTTGTTGAACATGACCTACGCCTAAGTGCCCAAGGCTGATCCGGAGTCCGCCGAGGAGAAGGAACTTTACGTTCTCATGCGTGGCGTGAAGAGTGAAATTTTCAGAGGCCTGGTCCGCAATCCCCGACGACCGTCAACGCTTTTGTGAGTGAAGCCACCAACATCGAACCCGTACTGTCGGCCCGAGCGAGCCATTACCACCGACTCGCCGTCGTGCCTGGTCCTCCAACTGTCGCATCTTCTCGACTGGACCTGAACACCGCCGGTGCCGACAGCCTTCGGGAGATCGTCCGCGATATCGTCCGGGAACACCTCCTCAAGATGCTACCCGTCGCTGATCGCCCGGCCTCTCAGTCACTCGCCGAGGCCGTCCGAGAAAAGGTTCACAGAGACTTCCAGCCTGAGGCTCCCGTCACCGCAGCAGCACCGGAGGAGCGCGCTCAAAGCCACGCCGCAATTGTCCGAAGAGTACTACCAGCCCCGCGGTCGTACGTGGCGACACTCCGGCGTGAACATCCAGCGAAGCAGTACTCCCGACGCCAGGAATACCGGGCGGACGTTTCCCAGAACAAGCTGCGCCAAGAAAGACCGACGTCTGGATGACGGCGGATCGACTTCCGTCGTGCTAGCACTGCAGGGAAGCCGACCATATCTACCACCGCTGCCCCTAACGGCAAATAGGGCTGCGCGGCTTGAACCCAAAGGACCGACGCCCACGCAACGGTGAGCGACCGCGGGAGATCTCAGAGTACCTCCGATGACCTCAGTCTCCCCACCTGCACCTCGACGCGGGTCCTGGTCGCCGCCACCACGACGATGCACGGCGTCACCACGACAGCTTCGCCGATGCACCGACCCCGTCGTGAGAGCCTGTCGCCCTTGTCGCGCCGGGAAAATTAAGTAAGGCAACATCTAAAGTGGAGTTGCCATAGACGGACGACGCAGAGATCCTCGAAGAAGGCGGGAGACCTCCCACTCGACCGACGCCATGCATCGGAGCGACGTTTCCGCAACACTGCCCAACAACCTCAAAATTGTCATCGACGGCCACGACGTGGCACTCGTGGAAACCGGAGAGACTACTCTGTTCTGAGTGAGAGACTTTCTTGACACCCCCGAAAAATCACTACACCGTTAGAATGGCCGGCAGATACGCACCACCGGAGGGCATCTCATTACAACCCTTGTTAGATGCACCGTCCGGATCAAGATTTACGGCGTGAAGTGTCCAGTGAAGTTCGTCGTTCTGCACGACTGTAAGAGAGACGTTATACTCGGAATGGACTTTTTGTGTGAATACGGCGCCGTCATCGAACTTGGAAAGAACAGAATGACGCTTCGGACACCTGTTCTGCCTCCAGAGAAACCCCAAAACACGTCAGTTGCCATCCGAGTCATCGCAGACCATGTAAACCTGCCGCCACGATCGTCTGTTTTGTACCCGTCGGGACTGATGAAGCTCCCTGCGTCGAAGTTCTACATACTTCAGGGCCAGCCTCCAGTTGCTTCTAGGACAAGGAATCGGCGTCGCAAGAGGTGTCTTGAAGCTTCATAACGGGCGTGCCATAGTCCTAGTTACAAATTTTCGACAAGAACAACAGCACTTTACTAAAGGTACCATTGTGGGACACAGGAAGTCCGGGACACCGAAGCCATTACTGCACTTTCGAAAGACCCGTCTTCAACTCACCACCAAAAGACGCCGCACTCGCAACCTGACATTGGCCCGATGTTTCCTGCTACTGAACGACGACAGCTGCATGTGCGACTCGGCAAATTCAGCGAGTGCTTCGCCATGTCTTCGGGGGTTCGACAAACGACGTTAGCGAAGCACCGCATTGTCACCGACAACGACCCCGCTCCACCCCTCTTCATCAACCTTCGTACCAGGTCTCTTTGAAAGAGAGACAGGTTATTCAACAGCAAGTTCAAGAAATGTTCGACAACGACATCATTCAACCTTCAAGAAGTCCGTGGGCGTCCCCAGTCGTCCTTGTAAAGAAGGATGCAACCCTGAGTTTCTGACGCTGTAACTAAAGATGACGTCTATCCGCTTCCCGCGTCGTTGATACGTTAGAGCGGATGCGCCACTGCCGATATTTTTCGTCTATGGACCTTAAGAGTGGCTACTGGCACAGTGGAGTCAACGAACGCGACCGCGTGAAAACTGCCTTCGCCACTCCCGACGCACTGTGCGAGTTTAAAGTGATGCCGCTCGGACTTTGTACAGCACCAGCCACCTTCCAGCGTGTCATGGGCATTGTGCAGGTAGACCCAAAATGGGAGAGCGGCCTCGTCTACCTCGACAATGTCGTAGTATTTTCACGGGATCTGGACGAACACCCGAGACGACTTCGAGCCGTGCTGAAAGCCATCAAGAGCGCCGGCCTATCACTCAAGCCTTCAAAGTGCCGGATCGCCTATGGCGAACTAAAGTCCTTGGCTACGTCGTGAGCAACGAAGTTGTTCGCCCTGGCACCGGGAAGACGAGCGCTGTAGAATCATTTACGCCGCCATCTGACAAGAAGGCCGTAAGAAGATTTCTCGGACTCTGCTTACTACAAGCGATTTGTTCGGGACTTGGCCATGATGCCCGCATCGCTGACGCACCTAACGAAGGACGACTTAAAGCTTGAGCGGAAAGAAGAACACCAGAGGTAATTCAATGATCTCATGCAAAGACTCCAGAAGCGCCGAGTCTTGGCAACTTCGACCAGTTTTCTGAAACAGAGTTCCACACGGGCGCCAGTAACTCCAGACTTGGCGCAGTACTCGTCCAGAGGTAGGAAGGCGCAGAGCGAGACATTGCCTACGCAAGTCGGATGCTGTCTAGTGCGGAAAGAAACTACTCAACGACGGATAAGGTGTGCCTTGCTATCGTCTGGGCAATAACAAAGTTCTGCTTGTATTTGTGTGGAAGACCTTTCCGCGCAGTCACAAATCACCTTCGCTCTGCTGGCTTGCGAATCTAAAATACACCTCTAGACTCCTCACCCGGTGGAGCCTACGACTGCAAGAATTTGACATGACCGGTCGGTGTACAAGTCAGGCCGGAAGCACAATAACGCCGACTGCCTGTCAAGGGCACCCGTCGAGGCCTGTCCTTCCTGCTTGAAAGACGACGACGATGAGGGTTGTCTAGGTACTACGGATGCCAGCGACATGAGAGCACTCGAACGAGACGACTTCGGGCTGCGACCACTAATCGAGCACCTAGAGGGACAAGGAAGCACGGTTCCCCGTTCTTTCTTACGAATCCTGCCTACCTTCGCAATTCGACAAGGGGTGCTATACAAGGAGAACTTCACCGACAACCACACAGAGTGGCTGTTGGTTATCCCTTCCAGTTTCCGAGAAAAAATATTTCAAGGATGCCAAGACGACCGGACGACGGGGCACTTCGTGTACAGCAGGACACTTGCCAGAAGTTGTTATAAATACTTCTGGCCCAAGCTTCCGAAGACCGTTCATCTCTACACTCAATCGTGCCGCGAATGCCAACGGCACAAGAAACCGCCCGCGAAGCCGCCGTGACTTCTTCAGCCGATTCCGCCGCCAACTTCCAGGTTTCAACAGATCGGAATGGATTGCTTGGACCGTTCCCACCATCGACGCAAGGTAATTGGTGGATAATCGTCGCCACGGATTATCTGACAAGATACGCCGAAACCAAAGCCCTTCCGTCGGGAGATGCGGTTGAAGTCGCCCGGTTTTTCATCGAGTGCATCGTCCTTAGGCTTGGCACTCCCGAGGTTTTAGTTACAAATTGCGGGTCGTCGTATGCGGCGCAGATGAGGCTAAAAATGCTTCGTCAGAGCCACACCAGCCATCCTCGCACCACTGAGTACAACCCACAAACCAACGGACTGACGGAGCGCCTCAACTAGACAATAGCCGAAATAATCCCTGTGCATTCTCAGAAAAGAGAGTATATTCTTACACCCCTTGTCTCATATACGACACCCCAAAACTTCAGTTCAACGTACAGCGCACTGACGTCGAACAGACGGCCCCAAATTTTACGAGCGGCTTGAGAACGGCGATATATACCTTAATAAACAACTAAAGTACGTATCAAAAGCGACAAAAAAAAACAAAAAACAAAAAGCATTGAGGTTTTGTAATAAAACAAACAAAAAGAACGATATTTCTTTTTGTCAGACAGTAACATGTACATGCAGTGCGCCTCAAACTTTATGCCACCACAGCATTTGTCGTTTCTGACAGTCCCTGTGGCGGCCGATTGGACCATCTGAAGAATGTTTGCGTCCCCGATTTCTATCCCATCCTGAGAAGGCATCCCGAACTTTTTGCTGGCAAGTTTAACAGTAAGTAGCCGACGCGAGCTGAATGTTTGGGAACCCAATGGCGGCGTTAAGTTTGGGGTGCACTGTACATTTGCTATATTATTAAGTTGTACTACTCGGCTATCAAGCCGTTCGTGGAAGTTGGTACCGTGGTTCGACGTCAGCGCGCTGTACTGGGTGTACGAATCTTACACCCCTTGTGCGCGCTGCACAAGGGGTGTAAAAATATGAGAGTGTGCACGTTGACGTAGAGCACAATACGTGGGACAAAGGGTTTCTGTACGTGACCTTTGGTTACAACATGGCAGTCCAGGAGACCACCGGAGTTAAATCTTTCGAGCTGGCGCACGGCCGAAAAGTCACAATTATGCTCAACGCAATTCTGCCTCACGACCTAGCCGACTACGAAACCGACGACGCCCAGTTGATAGCCCAACGAGCAGAAGAGGCTCGGCAGCTCGCTAGACTACAAAATTAGGACCAACCACGTGTTGGTCCTACGTGTTGGTCCGCCGCGACGTCCACTTCAAGCCCAATGAGAGGGTAAGTGTGTGGATAACGATTCGCCACCGCAAACTCGGTGAAAAACTGCTGAAACGATACTTCGGACCATACAAGGTACTTCTCCGACTCGGAGGTCTGAACTACATGTAAAGTGATGCCCAACGGAACAAGATTATCACGCCGGCCACCACGACCCGAAGTGATTCACATCGTGCGGCTCAAGCCGTACTACGCTCGATAAGACTGTGAACTGTGATCCCGTACGACGCTCGATAGTACTGAGTTTTACCATCCTCCTCAGTTTTCCATTCTTTTGCTTGGTTTGTTCCGTTTTGTTTCCGTGCAATCGAGACTATGTTCTTTTTAAACGGAGGAGTAATGCCACGCGGGACAGAGAGGAAGCGCAGTCCGTGGCCGAGCGGTTATCGAGCTTGGCTCTCTCGCAAATAGCCACGGTTCGATTACTGTCAGCGGAAGTACCTTTGTGTTATTACTCTAAATGTCGCGTCCTGGTAAATTCGAGAACACTGTTGCTTATTCGAGGTTAGTATGTTGTGTTCTACGCGTCGAACTTTCTATGCCGACTGTTTCGGAAGTACTCGCGTGTACAAAAGGGGCTTGGCGTGGTGAGCCGCAGTCAGTCTCGCACCAGCGCTCGATCCTTCTCTTTTCGGCATCGACGTCTGCAACAATAATTTTCATCTATTTTGCTTAGGGACCAAGTTCGACCCATTAAGCGTTTGGTTTCTCCAGTTATTTGCCGCCTCATCATTTGTCATTCGTGAGAGTATAATGTTTGACTACGACACCAAGCAACGAAGGAATCAAAGATCATTTCAGCCATAATTCTTTATAGCGAAGGAACATGCATAAAAGACCATGCATAAAAGAAAGCCGTATTTTCCTACAATGAATTTTAATGTATATTCACCTTGGATATTTTAAGATCACAGAAACTCAAAGGCATGAATGCTGTCCAGAAACAAATATCATAATAAATGTGGCGAAAAAAAAAATCAGATCCATGCAAGATGTTTTTCGCTCTAAATGCGGATGTGACAGTTTATCGTGCAGAGAACGATAAAAAATAAAACAATTAATGCTTCACTTAACATGTCCAAATGTCGCCTGCGACACCATACAGAGTGGAGCGACTGACTGATGGTGTATTTTATGATGTCATGCCATATGCCCTACTTGGGCGCTGCGGCCAGGTAGATGCATTTTGTCAGCTCTTTGCAAGTGCCTGACAGGTTCTACGATAACGCATTTATGTGCCATAGCCCTAAATTTCCAGTGACTATGTTTCACTTTCAAATAAGTGTATTTTAGTGTACGTTTGACTATCGTTGAAAGTGCTTGCTTGCACCGTTGACACTAGCACACCGATCAAAAATGTGAAACCGTTAAGGATGGGCAGTCATTAACGGGACGACACCGGCAACGAAAGAGACATATCAGTCTGGATTCAGATATATATATATATATATATATATATATATATATATATATATATATATATAATTTAATCATACTAATATCGGCATATTTTATTGTAGAACAGTAGATAAAATTATCCATTTTGGGATTACATTTCAACATTTTAATGATATAGAGCCTTGTTTAATTCAAAAGCTTTCTTAGCGAAATCTTTCCTCGCACGCTGGGTGACACTATAATAGTAACCGTTAAACGAGCGGCGCAGAGGTTTTTGTTCTTCGGCTTATTTATGTTATATATTGAAGAGTTGCAAACCGGTATTGCTTGCGTATGCTAGATTTTAATTAATTAAGTAAATAAATGTAACTAAAATTTAAATCTCTTACAATGTCCTCACTCTTGTACAGGCTTTCAAGTCACTTGCGCAGTGATGTGAGCATGGAAAACAGATGGCTTCCTGCTGGTTCTGGAACGCGCTCGCGAACACCCTAACGATTGTCCCAAGTTTTCGCCTTAGATAAAATAACATTTTAATCTACGGTTCTATAACGTCAAAATGCTACAATCTCTCATTGCCGCAACTGGTATCCGAATTTTAAATGAGCAAAAAACCCACAAGAAAGGTAGGTGCCACAGGGTGTTTTCGTCATTTCGCCAAGAAAGCAGAAAAGAGGAGATGGTTTTGTTGACTTCGGCAGACGGCTCCACAGACGCTCCAGCTGATAATTATTTTGGCAACGATAAAAGGGTTTTGACAAATTTGTTTATGTTAAGGTGCCAGGATTTATAAAAGTTACCTAAAAACGAAATATAAAATTGCAAACCTTGCTAAATCAATACAGTGAATTCATGACAACGTCCGGTCGTGATTCCGATTGCCGCCATACACGGCTGCAGGTTGGGAAATAGTCACGTTTTTGCTTGCGATCAAACGGTGGCATCAAAATGTTCCGGCATAAACCGATGTGTTTATCTTTACCTGTGCGGAATGAAAATTATACGATGCAGATTTAATCAACGTTAATATTGTTGCGCCACTCCTCTAAGAAAAAGCTTTCGTAAATGGTACGTTTATGAAAGTCATGTCACGCATTTGTAACTAGGATATGCGGACATGCTCTATAGTTTAGAGGCTTCCACCAGCATACTGATAGTTGGTACGTCGACCCGGCGTGTTCCATTATCTTTTCCTCTTACCTGCATCTCTTGGTGCGCTTGACGTTTGTTTAAAACAAAGCGCTGTCTTACTCGTTACGGCAGCGCTTTTGGAGGTGCAAATCCTAAAGCCAATAGAAGTCACTCGTGATCAGTTGATTTATTTTTCTTGGTGTGACCATTGGGAGATATTAAATATTATGATTAAAATATAATATGCCTACTTTTTATTTTCGCATCAAAACATATATTTAAACACTCTTTTTTATTTATGTATTTTACTCTTTTTTATTTCCAATCTCCGCCTTCCATGATTTTTACGTGTTTGAACCTTGCTTTCAGTTAGTGTCGTGAACAAGTCGCCCAGAAGCATTTCCAATAATGTATGGTACACTTTATATACTCTTCTCGAGGCGATAAGTATAGTACGTAAAAAATACCCTTCGGCCATGATAAACTCCCCTTTTTTCTCAAAGCATTGCGTCGACCCAAGCTATATTTTTCATCACCAAAACACAAATATTCCTGCGCAGGCCCGACCGGCACGGCCTTCGAGCGCGACAGTAAAACAAAATAACGCCCAAAATATCTCGGTCCTGACCGCACGAACAGAACGTCTAGGATTTCTTTTATATTTGTGTGTTTACTGACGTGTCTGATGCCTTGGAAATGTAGCGAGGCGATATGCAGCGGCACGAACGCCGAATGCATGCCCCATTAGCTAATGGCTACCGAGGGGGGAGACATGAGTGGCAAACAAAAGTTACACACGTGGAGCTCTTTTTAGAAGATCCCGCTATGTTGCGGTCTAGGGCCCTGGCATTTGCTTCCGACGAGGTTAGGTCAGAGCCCACGTCACGTATAGGGTCCCTAAGTTTCTATTGTTACTTTCGTTAGTTCATACCATGCACCGACGTGAAAATAGAAAAAAATGCATTCCAGCGGTTTAAGTGTGGTACGCTCAGACATGTAAAATATATCCCCAAAAAACTAACTAAATGTCGTTACTTCGCTACTCGCTCAAAAAGCAACTAAATACTTTACTCATTACCGATTCTCAAGAAGAACGCGTTACTTTACCCCAAAAGTAGCGAGTTACTTTTCTCGTTACTTTGACGACCAAATAAAACAATCCTTTTTTTGTTTTTTTTTCATGGTGTATTGTTTTTCTTTTTTCAGTAGTCGTTGGACTTAAGCAGCATCTGCCTTTCGAAGTTTTCATCAGTTACGTTTCCCCTGTTCTTTCAGAATACATCTCCGGCGAGGCTGATGAGTCGTTTTACTCACGCCCTCGATGGAACGGCGTTGTTGTGCTTCAGAAAAAGCTGGTGAATCTGGGATTCCCTCTTTCATTTGTTATTTCTGCTTTTAAAGTTCGAAGTTGACAATGAGCGCGTTAAGTCCGCGCTCCTTTACTCCTACCCCGACGCTCCCAGTTTCATACTCTGAGCGCAGCAACTAAACGACGCATGGCGTACACGAGCGCGACACACTAAAACTATCGACGAGCCAACCACGAGCTCCTTCCGACCGTACGGTTATGACGAACCAGGCATCTCCTGGATACGGGGGCAGAAGCCGAAATTCTTTCGAAGATATATTAATTAGGCCCGTATGGAGCGGCAGAGTACAAAGTAAAAGAGACGACGACGTTGTGAAGTTTCTGCGAACCTTTAAATATTTCTGAAGTGTTTGGCGACTCGCTTCAAGCACACATCTGGAAAGTTACCTTGGCCGATTTATTTATTGACCATGCATGCTCTTCTGATTTAAATTAAAGACGACATTCTTGTTCCCGCTTGTCGACGCAGGAAACCCTCACTCTTGTCAGATATTTCGTGGTTTCGTCTTGCAGTGCGAGACGGAAGCTACGCCGATACCGGCACACCGTCGTTCCATAGGTAGCATGTCAATTCGTTTTCAGGCAAGATACATGAACAAACCTTTTCGGCAAAGCTAACTCATATGTTTCCGCTTTCCAATCAAAATATCTAGATTCGCTGGGCAAAGCACTCTAAAAATGGCAGCGGTTGGAGTGTCTTCACATCTCAACTTTTCTGTCGCAGTGGTTGTGCTGTCAGAACGCTACCGTTCGATAGATGAATTCGTTTTCATGTGAGATGCATGAACAAAACTTTGTTGCAACGCTACCTTGTGTTCGGCCTTCCAATCTAAGTATCTTCATTCGCTGCGGCTGGGCTAGGCATTCTAAAAACAGCAGCGGTCTGTCTCTTCATCACGACAACTTTTTTGTCGCCATGCTATTGGCACGCTCGTTCGATAGATCTTTCGTTTACAGCCAAGGCGCATGCACAAACGTTTTCCTCCACACTAGCTGATCTGTTGGCTTTCCAATGGAAGTATATTTAGTCGCTGGGCTAAGCAATATAAAAGGGGCAGCGCTCCGAATGTCTCCTAATCTCGGGTTGCACATCTGCCTTCATCGCATAATAAACGCATACTCAGGTAAGCATTTAAACGAGGCAGTGTAAACGGTGTTGGACACGTTACCCATCAAATGTAACAACATACTGTTCCTCGGTGCTTGGCCTTGAGAGTAACAAAGTGCGTTACTTGTCATTTTTCTTAAAAAGTAACTAAATAGGATACTCGTTACCGATACAAGTGACTCGGTTGGAGTAACTCGTCACTTGTAACGCGTCACGTACATGTCTGGTCACGCTATAAACATTAGGAAACGCGCATAGAAGCTGTTTACAAACAAGCCGGCGTTTGACCAGAGGAGGTGTGCGCACTACGCGTGAGCATAAATTAAACTTGTATGAGGTGAATCCTCTGCGCGCTCCCGGTAACGGCTGCATCTCCACCGCAGCGGCTTTGACGCCGGGGCGGCGAATGGTGGTCTATAGTCTGCCTCCATATAAGACCGATGACGCTACTTTGACGCATATTGTCACGACCTCTATTGCGCCTTTTCCGCTACGTCTGCACATAAGATATGAACCCTGACGTTTATTACAATAAAAAAGTCTGCGAGAGTAAAACAAAAGGCGTTTTGCATCTCGAGTTGTGTCTCAACCGTTAGTTTTGTGGAACGGGCTACACTAGAAATGGCCAAGCGTCCCCTTATTTTTGTATGCGCAGGCAGGGAGCCAGTGCTTGCTGTCAACGGAGTGTGCATAGCGAAAAACGAGGAGACAAAGTGCTGTACGAACCGGGATCGCGACTATCGCAGTCAGAATAAGCAAGCGTAATGTCGTGATCCTTCGTCCCGCGTACATATATTGTATTGCTAAGCCGTCTTCTTCGGGTAACGCCATTCGCTGGACTCGCAGGGTATATCGCTGAGAGAGGCTCACCACGAGGACTACACGCAGTCAGTTATATGGAATACTTTGCTTTCTACACCTCCCGTCTCCTGAGTCAAGCAACCACACTCATCATTTTGAGGGAAAATAGCAAATGGACTAAAAATTCCTAAAATATGACCTATATTCATGGGTGTTTTTTATTTGTTTTTATTTGTTTTTGTTCGTAGGAAAATAATCAGCTTTTAACAGGTTCTGTCGTTCTCAGTGTTTCAGGGCGATTCAGTGTAAGCGGAATGGCCAAGATTCTAGAAGTTTTCCCAATTGAATTAAGACAACAGTGGACATATATATTTGCGGATTTTTCATGCGATACTTCGTCTGACCTCCCACAGTCAAATACAAACCTGTCTTAGGCAAGATGGAAAAAAAAAAGTTTTAGATCCCTTGTAATTGATGGTAAAGTCTTCTAAGCGAGGGAATAATGAACGAAAAAAAATCATATAAAAATACATCTTATTTTAGTTTTCAGCTTTTGTGTTTTGATTGCAACGTCGTAGGCTGCGTCCCTTGTATAATCTTCATTTCGCTTTCTCTCTTTGCAACAACAACAAAAAATGAGAGCTAGTTTTGAGCATGCGCGTGAACTACTACCAAATATATGACGTCCTCCGATACCTTGGCGCCCCTTATACTAAAAAAGCGAGAGCAGTATATGTTTTAAGTACAAAACGAGCGTGTTGGTAACGGTACATAAACATGAGGAAGATACACAAAAGGGGACGGACAACGAAGACGTTGTCCGTCCCCCTTTTTGTGTATCTTCCTCATGTTTATGTAGTATATGTTTGTAGATCTCCCGAATAGTGGCCGCGGTACTGTGTGAGGCTTTTGGGGATTTTTTGTTTTTGTGCTGCCGCATGTTGTTGCTACCACTACTCTTTAGAATTTCACTTATTCTTGAAAAAAAGATATTGTGTTTTGCTAAAGAAAAAAAGTAATCGCTGGGAGTTTACTAATATATAGGTCGATAGGATACACATATAATTACACACTTTCGTAGATTTACTTCACATAGCTCTAGAATAAAATATAATTTTAGGACATTTTATTAACAACAGCACCTTGAATGAGGCAGCTGTTAGTCATCTTCACGTATTCTTAGAGTTCGGGTGGTCGTCAATTTTTGGTCAAAAACTTGTCAAAACGAGCTTGTAATCATGCAATGGGCTGTGAAGCACATGTGCCTCACTCTAACGAGAAGTTTTACATTGAAGTAAAGTTAGTGCGGTTACCGATGCAAAGGATATTGAAGAGATCATGACACCAAGTCCTGCACTGAGAAAACGCCTCTTCACTTCTTCGTATAATGTCCTTATTTTGACAAAATGGTTAACTCTCCCCGACGAGTTCAGCGCTACTTTAATTTTGCTAGAATTCGTTCTTTTTTTTTCATGTCGTCCTTAGTGGTATTTTTTCAGCCACTCAAATTGAACAGGCCTATAAAATTCGCTTACAAGAAGGCGATACACTTTTTTATCTATTGCGTAACGAGGCTGTTTAAATATCGCCAATGAGTTCTGTACTCATGATCATCCATTCGCGGAAAACGTGGTTACGAAGGACAGAGAAACTTTGAACCCACATATTTTCTTAAGGCAAAAGTAGTGCACTCAAGAACGATACTTATATCTCTCTGGAATGTCAAATCCAAGTGGTGTTTGATATGAGTTCCTGCAGTCTAAGATAAAAAAATCTCCAATAGTCAAATATACTATTAATCAAAATTCAAGTTATCTTCTTGCAACAATAGTAAATCTGTAGGAACAATATGCGAAGCCAAAAATCAGATACAAAATAAGACGAATTCTCCGGCATTGCTAAGTGCGATGGGCATTTTCGCCCTGCAGTGAACGTCTACAATAGGTGTTACGTGCTTTTGAGAATTGTGTGTGTGTGTGTGTGTGTCTGTGTGGTGTGGTAATTTAAATCTCTTTGCTTTTGTGCCATAGTCGCTATCTCCCCGGCGTCGTAGTTTATTCCGTGGTATGGAAAGGATATGCAATAATTTAGAAGCTCTTCCGCGCACTAAGGTATTCATAAGAAATGCGTTTTCGGCCAGGGCAGTATGTCAGAGCAATGTACGTCTAGATATATGATGCTGATTATCCCCTGATATACATATAAAAAAGTGAAAGCCGTTTACAACTCCCTGTAACGCCGAATTAGTACTGGGGGAATACCCTCTTCCTCCTTCTCCTCCTCCTCCTCGCCTCATTCTTCAATGTCCTCCGGGGGGGAGGGGGTCACGTGACCTCGACGGGGGAGGGTCACGTGATTAAAAGCGTCCCGTGACCTGGGGGAGGGGGTCATATGACCTTGGGGGAGGGAGTCACGTGACCTCGGGGAGTGGGGGGTCATATGACCTCGGGGGCGCACGTGACCTCGTGGGAGAGGGTCACTTGACCTTGTGGGGGTCACGGGACCTGGGGGTAACGTGACCTCGAGGGGGTCACGTGAACTGGGGGTTCACGTGACCTCGGGGGAGGGGGGGGGGCTCGCGCGTTGCATTTTGCGCAATTTCCCATAATGCACCGCGCGGTTACGCCGACGCCGACGCCAACGCCGCACAAGCCGGAAACGGGCGCCTAAGAGCTGCGCTTTAAAACTGACTTTTGCTAAAGCAAAAGAAAACAAAAACTATATCTGAAAAGAAATTAAACACAAGTGAAGTTTTGTTGTTAAACCATTGAACTTTGTGTGAGTTTCTTGTCGGTTTAGTTAGAACTTTGTGACAAAGAAGGTCTGGTCTGAATACACAACAAAGGTTTTCAGTGGAGTCGGATACCCTTGCCTTCGTGACTTCTACTCTTTTTTTTTCATTAGAAAATGGGACTTTAGTATTATATGTGCATTCATAGTTTGAATTGCAATCAGTATGCGAAATCATCACTGAGACTTGATTGAACCTTGTTTTTACATCCCTTCGTGTCTTGCTGTTGCAGAATTTAGTGTACCTGTTGGCTTCATGCGAGCCGTACATTATTCATTATTATTAAATATGGTTCCTTCCAGTAGAGAAGGACATGCCAAGAATATGTTGCAAATACCACGAATGTAATTTGCCTTCTCCTCTTCCTCCACCAAGGCGGTTCCTCTACCCGAACTGAGGCTAAAATAGGCTCTACTCTAGAGTTCGTTTTTGTACACACCCCGCGGCGGACGACCGATTGCGCTGAGCGTTAGCGCCCCAATCCGTCTTCCGCGTTGGGCCCTGTCATCATTTCAGTGGATTTGGGACACGGCCACCTCGCACAAAAGCGACTGAGGGGGCTGAGGCACTGAAAGAAGAACGCTCGACTTCACAGTCGCCCAAGCACACTTCGTCTGTACCGGAATCCGCAGAAAATGATTCCACCCTCGGCGTGGCTTCCTGGGACGTAGGCCAGTCCCAGAGGCGTTTCCCAAGCGGCGTCCACCTGCTGCTGTCAACATACGCGATCAGCCGCTGACCGGAACTTTTTCGGGCTGCTCGATAAGGCTCCTTCAGTCGTCTTTCTCCTCGCTGGATTCTTAAAGAGACGGGCATCTCACAGAAAGGTGCCTTATCTGAACTTGCCAGACGGACCCGTGCACGTTTCTTGGGGTTCGCGCCTCTATTTCGGAGCGGTAATAAAATAAATCATAAGGCCTCGTCTTTTGAGCTGCGCTGCCCATTGGTATGTACTTGTCTACGTTATGTTTGTTTGTATGTCCTACGAATATACCTTACTGAGCTCGCCTGGCAAGTTGGCCAACGCCGCCCCCATCCAAATTTTTTTACGTGTCTGAAGGACGTTGGGATTTTTTTATGTACACACTCATGCCTAAATTGAGACTGGATGTTTTTTTCTTTATCTCTCTCTCAGGACCAAGGCAGGTTTGCTTCTTTTTATGTTGATCATGAAGGGATGTCTCGGTGACGACCACTGCAGTTGGTAGTTGTAATATCAAAAACCAAATATTTTGGCTCACCCTAACCGGAGAAGTTTCTGGACAACATGTGGTAACAAGGTACATTCAGTGGGTAGAAAAAAGCAGACACCCTCTGCGAATTAGAAAAAAAAGCGATGTAATTATTATCGCACTAGTCGATAATACAAAGTTTTAGATGAAGTGGCAGAGCATTAATTAAAAAAAGTTTGCTGGCATCGCCGTAAAGATATTACTTGCGAGTGAAGCTTATCGGGCCGCGTCATTTGGAGCTAAAGGAATTCCAACTCAAGGGCAATAACAAAAGCCATGCAGCGCTACACGATCGAGTCAAGTATATTTAAAACAATACCAAACAAGCGTACGTAAATAGCACCGGTTCGGAAAAGAACATTTTCACCAAATTTTAATTCTTTTCAGGTGCACAATTGTGTAACCGCTATCCAAGAAACACAGCAAGACGCAAGAGTGAGAGCTTCGTATTAGTGTTATCAATGTTCAGCAAATATAAAGATAAATAAGAGGGCAACGACAACTTCCATCGTATAGGGAGCTGTACTTATCCTTAACCTTATAAATATAAGTAGGGTTCCATGATTTCAGGGTTTCATTTCTTTCAACTCAAGGGTGTTTTATTTTTTTTTTGTCGTGTGTGTGTGTGTGTGTGGCTGGGAGGGGGAGATGAGGGTTAAATTTCCCCATAGTTCTTCGGTGTAAATTTTTGACGGCGGAAAAAAGGAACTGGTATTTCTCAGATCTTCTGTTGAAAAAACATTAATAAAACGCGGGAATGGATTTTCCCAAACTCCAGGGACCATGGGTGTGGAACGAATCCTTGGAGAATGTCCCGGTAGCGATAAGAAAAGGAAGCAAGTTAAGCGCTGGGGTTCCCAAGGAAGGAAGTAGACACGCTGTAAATTCAGTCTGTTCTGCGCTGGGGCCGAACAGTGAATTTAGAGTTATACACAAATTTCTTCCCTCGAAGCTTGAATTTCTATAATTCGAGGACAACTCGAATTCGGTGATTTTCGTCTTTCTTATTTTATAAAACAGGCTTGGCGATTCGCTTTAGGGGTTGATCATTGTTTACTGAGAATACACAACCCTACAACACCTAAAACATCACTAATCAAGTAAGCTTTCCGCAGTTCAGTGTGAGATAGCCTACTCATATTCAAGTGTCGATGAACCTAACGTTCATTTTAAATTCTGAAAGCTTGACTGCCCTCACGTTGGCAAAACCAAGTCGTGGAGAAAGAAAAATTTTCTGTAACTTTAAAGAACCTGATTTGCAGATCAAAAACTTTATTTGATGGATACAACAACGGCTCAACCCGCTGTCAAGAACGTAAAGCATGTCGAGGTTCCCAGTTTAAGTGATGTCAAATACCGTTACCTCAGGGGTCTAATACTTTATTTTTGTTAATATAAGTGACACGCTGTGTTTCATCCTTTAGTATTTCTACTACACTGCTGCAAAAAGCGTCCTTGCGCAGGTGTGTTGAGTTCTTAAGATGACGACGCAAGTATATATTGCGATTTTGCGATCAGTAAACTCAGTTGTAAGTCAGCGCTGCATCCGTGTCACTTCTTCGTCTGGTCCTCGACTTTTCGCGTTGTTTTTAATTCCGAAATATTTAAACAACTAAACAATATTTTCTTAAAATCAACAAGCGGGAGATAACAATAAGTCCAAGACTACGTTTTCTCCTAAAGAAAACAGGAAGGTTTGCGCATTGTGTACACGTTGCACGAAGTAGTTCTTGCAGGTTTTTGTTGTCGGAGCAAGAAGCCACGCTTCGGCGTTTAAAACGTGCACGTCTTGATAAGATAACAAATTTATAATGTAAAATGCACGGACATTTATCTTAATTATCTTCAAAAAGGGGAAAGTCAGTGATGCTCCACGAAGAGCTGAACTTTTTTTTTCTATGGTTCTTGAGGCGCAAGTTATACAGCATGTAAACTAACGCTTCCAGGCATTCTAGACGGCCGCTAAAATAGGTTTTATAACGTTTCGTGCTGCAACTTACTACACTGGTGCAACCATGTGGTGAAAGCATTAGATGGAAATGTCAATAAATAAACTTACCTCGATGAAAAAAAATTTTGGGGGTTATTTGTTGCCGCATTTGCAGACGACGGAGAAGCCGCCGAGCTAACAGACGACCTTCGGAAACTTTTCACTATGCCGGCGCGCCTCTCTGCCGGCGAACTCGACGTTTGAGACATCTATCGGCGGCAGATTTAACTAGGCGAGCCCGGTCATGACGTCGTCTGCGAATTCCGCAACATATAACCCCAAAAAAGTTGTTTTTTGTAGCGTGAGCTACACTGGCCGAGGTTGAGCAGTTTCGCGTGGCTCTCATAATGAGCCGTGCTGCGTGCTTCGCAAGCGCGAGAAGCAGTGACGTCACACGGCGAACAGCTGGCGCGCCAGATACGCCGCCGCCGCGCGCGCCTCGCCGGTCTGCGCATGCGCGAGGAGCAGTGACATCACACAGCGCACAGCTGGCACGCCGGAGCCGCCACCGCCGCGCGCTCCGCCGCCACCGCGTGCGCCTCGTCGGTCTGCACATTCCAGAGGAGTGACGTCATAGCCGCGGCAGACGCACTGGCGCCGCCATGTGCCCAACTGTCCGCCTCCGTTGCGCAGTAGTTAATTCTGGCGCTGCACCGGAGCCGCTTGATAGCACTTCTCATTTTGTGCGCATAAGCTCACGCTACGTATACCCTGGCATAGCCGAGCAAAGCCACCGCAATTTTTTTCTAACTTGGTAAGCTCATTTGTTCATATTTTCACCCCATAATTTCACCACGTGGTTGCACCATTGCAGTAAATCTCAGCGCGGTAGGAAGCGATTTCTGCGGGACGCCTAAAGTGCATTTCAAGCGTTGGTTTATATTTTGTAGATAGCAGCGGAAAGGTTGACTATATCAGAATACATATATAACAAACACCCCCAAGAAGTCCAAATTTGAATAAAATTGTCGGGTTTGAATGCATATTTGCAGCGTGTTAATTAGGACAGAATAGCGGAAACAAAGAATCTTGCACACACCTGGTGGCGGCGCACACGCACACGAGTCGTAGTACCTCTTAGGAAACATGCACCAAAATATAAAAAAAGAAGAAAAACTGGTCCGTGAGATGTAAATTTCAAATTAGTTACGGTAACTGTGAGGCACAAAAGAAAGTTAAAAAACACCTACATGAACTAACGTCTTTCGGTGATTTGTTCAGCAAGCTCGAGCGGAGTTCAAGAGCAACAACGAATAAGCTTGAAAATAGGAAATCAGCATTCTTCTGATATATTTTTTTATAATTTCCATCATTGTGGAGAGAAAAAATAAATATAATCTCAAATCGTTTTTCTCCCGCGAATCTACTCGAGTTCGATTGCTTTGACTGCATGAGAGTTTCAATTATGCTGAACCAGGGTCATACGCATTTTCGCATGAAATTGAAAATAATATGGTTGTGCTTCTCGAAAAAAATACGCGGACAGGGAGGTATACACGACGTTTCAGGTGCACGCCCTTTTGTCCACTCATTCATTTTAGTTTTGGTAATTTGTTCGTAATGTTGTTTACAAGATCCATTCCTGCTCTTTATATTTATTTTGTTTTGCTTCGTTCAAGGTGTTCATTAGACTGCATTTTGAATTGTGCGCCCAGTGCGCTTTATATGAGTTGTAGTATCACCGAACCCGTGAATCCGAGAACATCGGAGGTGCGGAAATTGCGGGGGCGGGACGAAAGATAGATAACATAAACACACGCACACACACAAGGAAACGATAAGAAAATACGACAAGAAATTCAACCGCGTGCAAGAATGTTTGCCGAAATCATCGAGCGCCAAAATGCCAAGCCTTGCAGTAGACCGATCTTGCCAAGTGTTTGGTGCTTGCCTGACGCCACCATAACTTTCGTTCAAAGGATGCAGGCGGCAGTTCTCGACACGCCTAGTGCCGTGTCATGCTAGGCACGTGCAATGCTTCAGCGAGGTTGTCCCACTTGCAAGAAGAGTAAAGTTCCCACGAAGCATTACGGCAGCGGCGGTGTAACGGAACTGGCTGGCGATATCGGTATATTGCAGCCGTGGCCATTGAGAGCGGAATATAAAATAACAAAGATAAACAGATTGTTTTTTTTTCTTTTTTCACAAAGAACACTTTTGTTTTGCATTCTTCTTGAAGCGGAGATAATAAACGATACGGGAAATGTGAAAAAAAAATTTTTCGAAAAAAACAAAAACAAAAACGAAACTAAAAAATCACTTGAATGTTGTAGCTATTCGTAAGTATGAGGACTGACTTTATGGCTCCAGTAACGCTGTGCGCTGTTTTTTCTTCTTTTTTTGCAACGCCATCAGAAAGGGAGCAATACATATACACACGAATCATTGAGAGGAGGACTTGCATAGTTCTTTCGCTGTTGTTCATATAGGTGGTTTGCGCCTGTTGTCTTTCCACGAAGTTGAGTTATTTTTATTTCCCAACCCTTCCTTTGTTCTGAAAATATACATTTGTTTCTGTTATACAATTGTCGTGTCTAATTTCGTTTTATTTTTTACAATTACCTGTTTGCTATGCGTTGGGCACTACAAGAGACGACGACTAAATATTCAGTTTGTTGCTTGCGATAAGAGGTTGATCTAGGAATTGTAGAATACTGTTCCTTGTATTTTGCCCCTTGTTTTCAAAATTTAGTTTGTTAAAGATAAAAACAAGGTATATGCTCAACTATGATACAAATAAAAAATAAGTAAAAAATTATCGAGCTTGAAGTCTAACGAGAGGGCGTGAGCCTATTGTCGTAGTTCCTCCTAGGGGAAAGCTCTTCGCAATCGGAGTCCATCAAAACAAAAGATTCCTTTCTGAACTGGATACACCAGTCTTTAAGGGATAAAGCTGAGTGTATTAATCAAGTTCATCCTTGTAACCGGTCTAACTGATCGCCCGTGACCATTTTATTGCTTTATCTATGTATTCATAAATGATCATATCACGTCTGTTAAATCTACATATTTCTATGTTTCGTCTTCACGCTGAGACTTTACTTTTTCTTTTCTGAACTCCTCTCCTTTACCGAAAAATTCTTATATGCATAAAAGAAAACGAGTATTTGACAAACCCGCCACACAATTTGTATATTTTTTCTTCTAAAGGCATCACCACATTTTAGAGATGTCATATGCCTAAAGCAGAATCCTTCTCAATAAAGTTTAAGGCCTCAATCGCCCTATACCTCCACTTTCACTTCACTTGAAGACTTCCCGACATTGTCATAAAACGTCCAACGTCGAACAGTATCTTGCCTAGTGAAACGCGTAGCTTTCTGTTCTCCACCGAGGCCGTACGATTTACTGTTTTATGTGAAGTGCCATGCTGGAACGCCAAAACGGAGGGTGGCATACACTCGTCGCCCACCTCGCTGTCGGGAACATTTTACTTGTCAGTCCACACGTTCACGTATGCAATCAATCCACACAATGAGAAAATTGCAAAACTCGAATAATGTTCTTGACACAGTTCGCGCTCTAAATATTGTCATGCTGAGCTGCATGGCAGTTATGAACATTGCAAACACTTCCATTGCCAAACCAAGCAATCACGTGTTCGGACCGTTATATTTTTTCTCCGTGATGTCTCGCATGTCAAAAGTAACCGCAACGCGGGTTTTCTGATATTAAAAATAGCATGGCTTTATTGCAGACAGATTTAAGCCGAGTGTGGACAATTTGTATATCCCCTTTGAAAGCACAATATATTGTGGCTATATTGCATACACCTGAGTATGCATGATTTGATAAGAGGCTTTTTTTAAATACAAACGAACACAGTTATGAATCTGTCGCTCGATTTTGTAAACAAATATATTTTGTAAACTCATATATTAGAAACAGTCTCATAGACATGAAAAAATATAAAATAAGATTAACGGCTTTGTTCGGAGTATTTCTAATCAGAAACGAGATTTTTAATATTATTTTTGTTTAGAAATTTCTCGCATCACGGCACATGGCTAAATTCGAGTGTTTCAAGAAGTTTTGCAATAAGATTAGTATTAGAGAGTACTATTCTTCCTTTGTGCATAACATTGGTTTTAAATATTTAATAAACGTAAAATAAAACAAAACTAGCACCGCGACTATGATTAGCAAGGAAATAGATGTATCTAATAAATTATTCAACCTTAGTCCCGTTTCTTACACAAGCTCAACAGTCAACTTGTTCCGCTATATTTGTCACAATTTAAAGTAAACACACATGTTAGAAGCTCAAGGAAGACACACACACATTTTTCCTAGTTTTCATATCGCTACTCAGTAGTTTATCAATTGTACTTAAAGGGATTGTCTGGTCGAAACCGGAAGTACTAAAGTTTTGGCGCTCGTTACGTCCAGGGTGCCTTCATTTAGACAAACGTTATTTTTATTCTAATATTTGATCTCCCCTTATTAATTAAACCTTTCAAGAGCGGATGTACGAAACTGCACCCCAAATTTCGCCAATGTCAATGGCTGACATCCGTAGCTGCTGCGTGACGTCACAAAACGCAAAGGTTTGTCGGATGGTCGTGATGACAAGCGTTGGTCGACGGATGGCTTGTATTTTGTTTCGAATTATATAGTCTCCTAGGCTGAACCCTACAGAAATACGTTTCTTTTAAAGGAGCTGTGCAACGATTTTAACGTTGAAAGAATTGGCCTTTTCTACTTTTGAAATTGTTCACCTTGTCACAAAGGACAGAAAACACAACTCCTTCCTTCGAAATGTTGCGATTCCGCCGCGTAATCGCAAGGCAAAGATTAGAATATTCCTCGACCTGCAGCCGCGAGCGGCGGCCATGAGAAACACGCGGTATGACGTCAATGGGAATCTTGTAAAAAAGATAGCAAGTTGTGCGAATGCCTGCTCGATAAAAGGTAACTTTTCTATAAATCTTGTCGTTCCAACATAAATATAAATACGTCAAAAACCTGGTATCATCGACAAAACTTTTATTATACGGAGTTTTCAGTGGCGCCATTTATCCTAGGTCCACAAAACCGTCAGCAGCGGAACAGCCGCCAGAAGCCGGAGGTGAAGGGGGGACAGGGTCGGACGGGTATGGCCGGACCCGGATGAGACTTTCCTCCTTTCACCAGCACTTGGTCACGAGGGGATGAGTCCTCGCTGCTCACTGATGGCTCTAAAGAGAGAGCTTCAACGGAACCTCGCGCCTTCCCCATTGGCGAAACAGCGCACGTGACTCGGAAGTTAGTGAAAAAGTTGAGAGGCGACGAAAACGTCAATCTTTGTCCATTTTTAGAATAAAAATGGACAAAGATAGGACATGCAGAGCAAAATCGGTTTTTTGTTCTTTACTTCAGAAAGGTCGAGACACCAACACCCACATTAGTTAAGCAAAGCACTGAAACGGTTGCCCAGCTCCTTTAATGCAGTTCCTAGTGTGTGCCAAAAAACGTCAAGCCTTTTAGCTGGACATTACTCTAAAACAGCCATAAGCTTCGAGCAAACGTATGCCGTTTCGCTCAAACAACTGCGACGGCCACCGATCAAAGTAACCTCTTAAAAAACAAAAGATGCAGTTTTTTTTTTTTGCTTTTGAAGCGGCATTTGGGTACACATATTGGCGGATCTACTGGATCGGTGATGAGGCTACTACTCGTCGTTCCCTCGAAAGCAATTTCCGTGGGTCTAGGCCAACGGCGAATCGTTCAAATGCATGTTGTCACTTGACTTGGACGAGCTTGGTGAATCGTAGCCACACGCCATGTTTTACTCGCGGTTCAAACAGAATCGGGCTGCACGCGTGCTAAGTACAACTTTTAGCACCGTTCCAAATGGCCTAGCTGTTGGTTTCGTTTCGGTTTCGCCGCATAATCAAACCGATTGATCCGATTTGGGCGAGGAGTGGCTGGACGTAGTCGAGTATCGTTGGCACAGCATCAGACCTCAGCCTACGAGGCTTCTGTCCGCTTAGAGCTCAGCTCGTAGCTCTCTTCTGTGAGATTATTGCTGCATAAGCGGGATCTCGACGTCGACGATCCATTTCGCTCGTCACTGCACGTCTCGCGGAAAGGTGTGGAACGTCACGTCTTGGCTCGCATGTGCTGCCTGGTGGTTGTGGCACCCAACCGCGCAACAAAAACCCCACCCATCCACGAAACAGTCGAGCCCGACAACAGAAACGAAGCACGCTGCGGCGTTCACTCGCAGGCTAACGATGAGACGAGATTGCTCGCTTTGCGTTGTGTGAGGTCAGAACCTCAATGTTGCCAACGAAAGCCGCGTTTACGCTAGGAAGCGATGGGAGCACTATAAATTCAATTACTCATTCAGAGGGGCATATAAAATTCAGATTTTGCGCGTACGATGCGTCTCGAGGCAATAACAATGATATTCAACTGTTTTCTCGAATACAAAATTTGACCGGACAATCCCTTTAAATTAAAAAGTGTTTTCCTGAATTTTTTTTTACTTCGATGAAACACGAATTAACAAAAAACATCGTCTTAACAATACGTCTCCTCACGTCAAAACGTTTCAGTAAATATTTGATAAAAGTAGCTTTCTTCGTAAATGCGAAGCTATGCTTTCGAACTAGTAAATGCACATTCCCACTCACAATATTTAATGCATCATTACTACAAAGTTTGTGCCAAGGCCTCCACAGCGAATATTACGTAGCACATGGGACGATTTTGTAAGTATGCGGATGTTTATTTAAAACAAAAAACAAGAAAAACACTCTTATGCATTTCCTTAATGATGGATATCGTGTGGCTCTTTTACAAAGGACTGCACTAAAAGCTACCAAACTCAAATGCTTACCTCGCGGCAAGGGCTCTGCAGCTGTGCAGAAAACATGACAGCACGGAACCGACATTTCTGCTTTCAACTCGCAATTAATATGTTCGATTGACACTCCTGCTCGCTTCTCACCTTCACACGTTGCACCAGCGTACATTAGGCGCACTTTAAATGCTCTCGGTATCTCATAATATATATTTTATATATTACCCTTTTTCTATACCTCACCTCATGAGTTTTAGAACTGCGCTGATTATATACACGAAAGAAGCACCCGTGTGCAACTAAGCATTTGTAATGGTAGTGTTTTCAACGTGGCCAGCCTATCAAGCAGACAGATGGGACGGCATCTCAGAACCCCCTCTTTTTTTTTCTTATTTTTCTTTTTTCATAATTTTTTTCATCTTTTTTTCAATTTGTTTTTGCCCTACACGAACACGTGGGCATCTGCCCACGTGCTCGTGAGCACGTGATCTCATGAGCAGAATCACGAGCATCCGACGCCGGCCTACGGCGGATGGCGGACGGCGGACGGCGGACGGACATACGGACATGGCTAGCCCCTAAGGAGCTTCGCCCCTAAAAGGTTTATTAATCAGATGGCGTCTCCGAATTTTGTCACAAGTTCCCCTAACAACTTTGTGCCGAGCAGGGGTGCCGAGTAGAGGAACTCGAACTCCGCTAATGAATGGCTTGGTATCTGTGGGGTTTCAAAACGTCTCTCCAGATCGCTGTCTGTTTCTCCAAAACACAACCAGGTGTGTGTGTGTTTTCTTTTGTGTTTACAGACGGTGCGGCATTAGAAGGGTTTCCTTTTGAGTGCATTGTGTGGCTTCCTCTAGGCCATCGTGGTGTCTCCGGTTCCGATCCGAATGGGCGAAATTGGATAGCCCAGTCGATCGGAATTGGCACGCACTGACGAAGCGACTTTCCTTTCCTCAAAGCGACATGGAATGGCTCAATGGGAGAGCAGCACCGCAACCAGACGCCGTCTCGGCTACACGATCCAAGTGGGTATTTTACATTGGTGGATACATCTAGGACCGAAAGGGTTACAACCATTGAGCAATGGTTATATGTATGTCTCTTTCTTTATTTTTCAATTGAACCCTCGGATTTGTTTGGCCTCAATTTGTCTTATGGCTACCCTGTCAGTTGTAAGAACTTGAAATTTGGTTCCACATGATCCAACAAAGCTTGTACAAAGTTACAGGACTCTATAGTTACGTGCAACTTCACAAACCATATTCGTGCTACTCTCATTTGTGCCAATATTTTCCGACAACATTTTGTCTAAACTACGCAATCTGCGCTTGAACACTCGGAATGTGAATCATACAGATCCGTACCGTGGACAAATTTATATTTAAAAGTGAAAACAATACACTCAGTTACTCCTATAGATTTTCTGGAGTTTGGCTACGGCTGAAGACATGACATCAAACTCCCAATATACACTCAGCGAAAGCCTGCTGCAGTTAATAAACTCTTTCGGTTCGTTATGAACCAAACGTAGATCTATGAGTTGGGTCACAGAAAGGTAATAGCCGACATAGATACGCGAGTCCGGATATTAGAACGTCGCTTCTGCGGTACAAGCGTGTTGATTTGGAAAGGCAACCCACGTATGCGGTGCATTGCTCCACAGCAGAGGTAAAGGTGGCCAAAACGTTTTAAATATTTTTGAACATCTCGCAGCTAGCTCCTTGCCATGTTTTTGCAGAAACTTCGCTTGTCTCGGTTTCACGATTTGGGTTCGAAGGATAAAATGTCCGTTGCTCCGGACTGGGAATAAAAAGCAGAAGGGCACAGCTCACATAATCAATTCCAAACGAGGCATCTCTGCTGTCCTCTGGAATCAAATGATAAGTTTTGAAGGGTCGCTATACAGGTTACTCTCGAGGAATAGGGCATCAAACGGGAAGTGCATAAAGTCCAAAGGGTGAGGTAGCAAGCCTTCAAGATGGGAGCCTTATTCAAATCAGTAAGTGGCCCAAAGAGGCGTTAACTATGTTCATGAGCTAGATTAAAACTTTTATTCCTGGAAATATTTTTTTCTTTCACCCGAGAAGTAAGAACGCTTTGGACGCTGGTTGTTTTCTGCTTGTTATTATAAAGTATTATACTGGTGATCATGACCAACTAAACGACTGCAACACACCAATTATATAGGGGCTTGCCTGAACGTTAAAATAAAGCTGAAAATAATTTTGATGAAACATTCGGGATGTTAGAGTTTCGAATCCTCCTTGTTCTTTTCGAGTAACGTTCGGACAAACTCTACTCAAGTTTCACACGCTAAATGTATTTTATATCAGCCGTATTTGCAGCTCCCGTAAGTTTTCTCAAACATGAACACCCCTTGTTTTGGCCTATGAGCCATGGGTGACAATCATAGCAAAGCCCGATATTTGTCAAACTGCATATAAATTGTTGAACAAGAGGTGTCGTTGTCATCATGACGCGTCGCGAGAGCTGCAAACGGCACAAGTTACGCGCTTAAGCTTGACGTCCCAAAAACAAAGTTTCTCCGCATCCGCCAAGCCCATAAGTTGTGCGGACAAAATGCACCTTTTTGTAAACAGCGCTTTGGTGAATAACTTATATTGACGAAATGTTATGTATCTTCTTACTACACCTCCTTCTATAATATCTCATTCTATCATACTTATTTCTATAATAACGACGTAGAAATGTCTATATTTTGTTTTCTTCAGTGGTTGATTAAGTGTTAAGTGTGACGTGAGTCGGAAAGCTTTCACTTATACCAATAACAATTTCTGGTAATGAATCGTCATTTCCATTTATCCGACATGTTATGGTACACCCTGTTGCCTTGAGTGCATTGACCTAAAGAACACACACAAAGCAAAATTTCCGCGTTGGGGGCAAATTTTTTTTTGATCAAGCTAAATAATTCAACTCATTCTTCAATTTAATGGTTCATGGCGTGGTTGTTGGGGTTATTTAGATTCAAAGAGTGTCTTCGATTGGTCATTTATGTAAAGCTGTCCTAAGCGCTCCACAAAGTCACTTTTAGGTAGCCTACAAAAACAACATTCTATAGGGTGCTGATAATAAGTTACAAGCATAAGAGTTTTTTCGTTTGCTTTATTATATTAATAATTCATTATTTTGTTTGGTCTATTACTGGTGTAATATCAAGGTATCACATTTCAGTCATTCTCCAATGCAGCAGAAACATATGTCGCCCACATTTTCGGGCCAACAACCTTGCCCTTTAACCCTCCTAAATTTATTCACTTTAAGTTGATTAATATGACAAAAAAAAAGATTTAGCACTGAAAAAATAATAAAACATTACAATAAAACCAAAAAGAAGAAATATAATAGTTTAGGGAAATATAAGTTCGACCAACTTTATTAATCCAAAAAAATAGGCAAAAACAAATTCACAAACTGCTTCTAAAGCAGCCGCGAAATAAAAGAAGAAATAAAAATGCCGGAGGGAAGTCACGAAAAACTTGTCATTTTCTTATTCCAAAAATAAGAAACTACAGAACAAGCGCGGAGGACAAGAGTACAAAAAAGGCTAACCCCCGAGCAAAGATCGGGCTTCTACGGAACAAAGCAACACGGGTTGTAAATGTTCGATCCCCGGCGTTGGTAATCCGGGTAGGGGCTCAGACGGTGGCAGGTGCAAGAACCGCGAAACGACACGCTGTAAATTAAAAAGTGACTTGGGTACAGGGAGAACCCTCGCTCACGAGATCAAAGGGGGTGGTCTCGGCCGTCGAAACCGCGGTCGCAACCCATGCAGTGCTACGAGGGTCGCTGAAGAAACAGGAAGATGCCGACCTGAGAACCGAAAAAGATTGCCGTCTCTTCACTGCAGGCCACGTCGAACGCCTCCTCTGCTCCATATGTTCGTTGCATGGAGCCGTCATTGTTACCAGAATGGCCCTCTTTGTCCCGGGAAAAAGCGACGGTAAATCTCGGCTGAATTGCTGAGCCCTAACAACGCCGGAAAACTCCTGTTTGACTGAGCATACATTATTGTGTGTCCGTGTGCGTTTTTCTTTTTTCGTGTGATTTGCTTGTTTTCTTTTTGTTGTTTCTTGTTTCGTTAAAGCTTTGAAATTGCTCTAGCGCGAGTTTTGCTCAGTCGTTTTTCCTATTGTACGTTGACGCGATCAGACGTTCTTAGAGAAAGTGAATGCGGAATCCTTCAAGCGGACTGTACAGGGGAAATTCATTTCCACTTATGTGGGAGAGAGATTTTGGGGGTTTATGGCGCAATAGCTACGAGGCCATCTGCGCCAAACTAATTGATGGCATCATTCTACTATAAAACGGGTTTTACAAACGGATAACCAAGAAGCTAGAGTCGGTGTAAAAGGCCAACACTACTAAGATATTCTATTACTCGTTCAAAAGGGACCAGAGGATTCTCTCCTAGAAGGAGAGCAGGATGAAATGGGATATGATGTTGAAAAAATTCAGGGAAATGAATGCGGCGCTTGGGCTCTAGGCCGGGACACAACCACAAGATATGCAAAACAGTGAGCCTATTACCACACTGATCGCAGACTGGAGGATCTCCTCCCGAAAGCAGATACCTATGGGTTATAAAAGAGTGTCCGATTCTCAGACGGCACAACAACGTTTCATGAAGTCGGCTCTTGGATGAAGAGCTTTCCCAAACTCCCAAAGCAGGTTTGGTAACATGGAGTTTGTTATCGCACTCCATGTCCCATTCCAATTGCCAAGAATGAAGAATCGAGGACTTCACCAAGGGCTTAATATCTTGATAGGGTAAACAAGACAGCGATTGTGAAAGGTTACCGGCAGACCCTGCAAGCTTGTCGGCTTCTTCATTGCCTTGTATGCCAATGTGACTGGGCACCCAACAAAACTTTATGTTTGTACCTCCATGCAAAGCACAGTTAAGTTTATATCGAATTTGTTGAACAAGCATATTTTTAGTATCTTTAAGAGAGCAGACTGCAAGAATCACACTTTGAGAGTCAACAAACAGGACCGCCCTCAGTATTTTCCGATTGATAATGGATTCAATCGCCATTGATACCGCATAGAGCTCCGCAGTAAAAATGCTGGCAATACAATCAAGTCGTTGAACCTTGGAAAAGCTGTCAGAATACACAGCGCAACCGACAAAAGAGGAGGTCTTGGCACCATCTGTATAAACATGAAGATAACCATCATACTTATTTTGCAGTTCACTAAACTCTTGCTTAATTACAGCATGGGAAATGCCGTGCTTGTTGAACTTTGCAAGAGACCAGTCCACTTCAACCCGCTGTGTTTTCCAAGGTGGAATACCGTTGGCTTTCCGAATGAGGTCGACCTGGTCCAGAGAAAGGTGCAGCGAAGTGCGAAGATGTTTAATACGGAGGCTTAACGGTGTCACAATACTTGGTTTATTTTCAAAAAGGCGAAAGAACCTTGACATTGTAAGTGAAGAGTATGTCGGATGCTGAGGGTCGGCCAGAATCTTGTAAGCATATGTTAGACTAAGATATGTACGTCGTTTGTTCAGGGACATCTCATTAGATTCAGCATACAAACTGAGGACAGGGGACGTCCGGAAGGCTCCTGTTGCAAGTCGCAAGCCGAGATGGTGAACTGGGTCCAACATTTTAAGGGCAGAGGGCCGAGCCGAGCCATACACTACTGCACCGTAGTCAAGACGGGATCGTACAAGGGCATTGTATAACTGCAGGATACATTTTCTATCAGACCCCCAAGACTTGTGAGATAAAACTTTCAAAAGGTTTATGGACTGAAGGCACTTTTGCTTCACAGCTTTAAGGTGGGAAATAAAGTTAAGCTTTTTATCAAATATTACACCCAGAAATCGGTGCTCCTTTCTAACAGGGATAGGGGTTCCATTTAATTCCAGGAATGGATCCAAAGACAGCCCGCGGCGCAAAGAAAAAGGCACACAGACCGTTTTTGAAGCAGAGAACCTGAACCCATTTTCGTCGGCCCACTTTGACAGTTTGTTTATGGCTAACTGCAACTGACGCTCACAACTGGAAAGGTTGCAAGAGGACGATGATATCTGTATATCATCAGCATAAAGAGAATATGTAATTGAAGGTGGCAGCAGTCGTGTGAGTGAATTCATTGCTAGCAAAAATAAAGTCACACTTAAAACACCCCCTTGAGGGACTCCGTTTTCTTGGACAAAGGAATCAGATAGGACTGAACCGAGACGAACTTGAAAAGTCCTGTCCGTCAGATATTCCTTTATGCATCGAAGCATACGGCCACGGATATTACAAGCCTACAGGTTTCGGAGAATCCCATACCTCCACGCTGTGTCGTATGCCCTTTCTAAGTAAAAAAAAACCGCAACACAGTGCTGCCTGTTTACAAATGCTTCGCGTATCACGGTTTCCAGGCGAACTAAGTGGTCAAGGGTGGATCGACCTTGGCGGAACCCACACTGATTATTATCAAAGACCCTCTGGCTTTCTAACATGTATACCAGTCGCCTGTTTATAAGTCTTTCAAACGTTTTTCCGAGGCAGCTCGTCAGTGCAATTGGGCGATAACTTGATGGTTGTGAGGGTCTTTATTAGGTTTTAGAAGGGGGATGATATGTGCATGTTTCCAAGCCTGAGGAAAACATGCTTTTTTCCACAAAAGATTGAAAAAGAGGAGAAGGTTTTCAAGGGATTCCGAAGAAAGGTGGCGAAGCATTTCGTAGTGAATTCTATCGGGCCCAGGGGCAGAGAGCTTAGTTACATTAAGGGCCATCTCAAGCTCGCATTGTGTAAAAGGTTGGTTATAAGATGCTGAATTTCCTCCTGACATGACAAGCTTTTGTCGCTCCGCATGAGCTTTCAACTGTACAAAGTTAGCAGTGTAGTTGGCCGAACTAGACGAATTATAAAAGTGTTCCCCGAGTATATTACCAATGTCTCTTAGTGATGAAGAAGGAGTGTTAAACGTTGGAATAGCAAAGCACCTATAATCTCTATTTACTTTCCGATATCTGTCCCAGGCCTCTTTGGCTGGGACAAAACTAGTTAGAGAAGAGAGATACTTCACCCACGACTTGCGCTTTGCTTGCTTTCTAGTCCAACGAGCCTTAGCTTTTCGTCGCTTGAACTCAACAAGGTTGTGTGGAGTGGGGTGTCTCCGAAATCGGCCCCACGCCCTACTTTGGTCCGTCCGGGTCGTGGCACACTCCTTGTTCCACCAAGGTTTGCATTTCTTCGGTATACTACCAGATGTTTGTGGAATGGACTGCTGAGCAGCCCTTAGTATCTGCTCAGTGACATGAAGTGTAGCGTTTTCAGGGGACATAGAAGAAAGAGTCGAAGGATATAAAGTGGAGTGAAGATTAAAAAGCGTCCAGTCAGCCTTGTCTAACTTCCACCTAGGGACCCGTTTTAAAAGATTAGGCAATGGAATGGTACTTTCTAAAGTAACTGGATAGTGATCACTTCCAAAGGGGTTATGAAGAACTTTCCAGGAAAAGCAAGGAAGTAATGACGGTGAAGCGATAGAAAGATCAATAGATGTGAATGAGTTGTGTGCCGCACTAAAAAAAGTTGGCTCTCTCCCGTTAAGAAGGCACAGCCCAGAAGACAATAAAAGACGTTCAATTACACCACCACGGGGGTCCTGACGGGTACTACCCCACATAGGATGATGAGCGTTAAAATCACCTAAAATTAAAAAAAGGATGAGGAAGCTGTCCTACAAGTCCCTGCAGCTCTTGACGATTCAAAGGAACATTTGGTGGCAAGTATAAAGAGACAACTGTTACAAGGCGGTCCACGAGGAGACGCACTGCAACAGCTTCCAGTGGCGTGCAGAGTGGAACTTGAGAGCAAGCGACTCCACTCTGCACAACCACTGCAACACCACCAGAAGGAGGAGAAGCCGGACGGTCTTTCCTAAAAACCTGATGATGTCTTAAAATGTTAAAAGAATTTGATTGAAGGTGGGTTTCTTGCAAAGCAAGAGCGATGGGCCGAAGCTCATCTATGAAATAGTTAACATCATCAATATTTCTTAAAATACCGCGACAGTTCCACTGCATAAAATGTAACTTAGTCATCTATGAAAAAGTGTGTAAATATGTAAATATATAGTGAGTGAAACATAGTAAAATAAATAAAACCATGGAGAGCCAACAGAAGTTAAGAAGATATGGCCACAATACGGCTACTGACGGGGTCATCATTTAGGCGGTACCACAGGCTGTTTCTTTTTGGACTTGCGGGAGGGCGTCTCCCATTCCATGCCGTCCTGGTCAGACCCAGGAGTGGACAGAGTGTCAACATCTGTTGGCACCTCCCCTCCTGAGAAGTGTCCATTGGAGTCGATAGGGAACTTGTCCGGCCTGGTCCACGGGGGGGGGGGGGCAAGCCCCGGCCACGGCCGGCTGGAGGAGTGGTGGACGAACTGGGCAAGGGGTCACCCGAGTTCGTCTTGTCCCCTCCTTTCACTGGAGCTGCATGGGCTCCATGCTGCTCCTTTGGTAGGGGGTCTTCTCCAGCGAGCAAGAGCGAGAAACTCGCTCCTTGTCCCTAGGAGGAGACCTAGGAGAGGAGGAAGGCGCGGCTGCTGCCGGCCTGTCCTTGGATGGGGGAGCAGCACGCGTGCTGCCACCAGGGACTGGGGAAGCTGCTGCTGCCCCTGTTGGGGAGCTGGGGCCCTGAAGTCGGCCGCCAAGATCTCGGGAGAGACCTGGGTGGCCCTCGACTCCGAGCGTGGTGCAGGGCCCCTGCGCACCACGTCGGCAAAACTCCCCTTCGACATGAAGGAGAATCGTTTTTTTGCTTCCGAATACGTAATATTCTCTTTTACTTTGATGGTAAGGGTGTCTTTTTCTTGTTTCCACGAGGGACAGGAACGATAATAAGCAGGGTGTGGTCCACCGCAATTAACACAGTGGGCCACAGCCTCCTCACAAATGTCAGAAACATGGCCCTGACTGCCACACTTTGCACACGTCTCCTTCCCTCGGCAGCTGCGTGCTCCGTGACCAAAACGTTGGCAACGGAAGCACCGCTGGGGGTTGGGGACGTAGGGGCGAATGCGGCAGTTCAGGTATCCTGCCTTGACGGTCTCTGGGAGTGTGTGCTTTTCAAAGGTGAGAATAACATGCTTAGAAGGAATTTGTTCACCATTTTTCCGAAACATGATGCGTTTAACAGCGACAACGCCGGAACTTTTGAGTCCCTCGAGGAGTTCTTCTTCACTGGTGTCCAAAAAGTCGTCCTCAGAAAGGACTCCACGAATGGTGTTAAGTGTGCGATGAGGACTCACCGACACCTTTACGTCAACAATGGTGGTCAGGTTGAGGAGTGCTTCGCTTTGTTTTTTTGTGTTTACCTCCACAAGGAGGTCTCCAGAGTACAGTTTTTTTGCCTTGTAGGAAAATCCTACAAGGTGCTCTAGAACTTTGGCTACAATGAAAGGCGACATCTTCGCAACTGACTTCTGTTCATCAAGAGAGTGAACAACAAAAAACTTTGTGAAGGATTCTATCTCGGGATCTTTGTCAATGGTTTTGTGTTCAAGGCAGCGCCTTTTAAGGGCGTGCCCTGAACGGGGTTTAGAGGGGTGGGGCGCCATAGGAGGGCAAAGAGTGTTCGGAATCCGCGGTGCACCGCCCACCACCGAGCCCAACAAGGGGTTAGGTAACGCACCATAACAAGAAGGGCTTGGCTGGAGACGTTACACTAACAGTGCTGCCGGGAAACTATACCCAAGTGTGGGTCAAGACAGAGGTCTATTGCCACCCAAGGTTAGCCCTTGCCGCCAAAGAGGGGTGAAAAAGGAGTAAGAGAAATGAGAGAGAAGAAAAAGAAACAGGAAAGGTAAAGGTGAAAGATTGGAGGGGATAGTAGAAGAAAAGGCGACTAGGCTGAATCATCCTGGCCGGGCCTTACCAGGACTCCCGTCTACGAGAAGCGGGGGCCGAAGTGGTGTATTGCCTCACCCGGGGGCCCCGAAGGGTCCAAACCTACCCCGGGCTCGGCTCAACCACCAGGATGCCCTTTTCCCCGGACACGGGAAAGCCACGCACAGCCAGACGTGGGCGGGCGAACCCGCATGGCTCGGGGTCCGTGGAGACGCCACTCTCCAAACACCTGCTTTCACAGGTGCCCCTGCGGGGCCACTTATGTGGGACCGTTTTCTGAGCGTCCTTTGTGGATTTTGGTGAAGAGAGGGAACGTCACTGAAAATGCACGATTCTGCGAAAGCACGTTGACCGATACTGCCCGTCTTTCCTCGTGGGGAGTTGAAACGTCGCCGCGCATACTAGAAGCGTCAGCAGTATCCTTTCTAAATACTGCTTCGCGTTAATTTGCAGCAGTGTGTGTGTCGAGCTGTATGAATATCGCGTTGCATCTTTCCTTGTCTCCTGAACTGGCGGTTTTTTATGCTTTGATACAGACATTTTATTACATTTCAAGAAAAAATAAATGTAAGGGATAGTGCTTGTCATATGTATAATGACCCGAGAACTAGATTTTTAACTTTATTTCATCAAATTTGTCCGTGTTTATATTAGCGAACGTTAATTGAATATAATTATCAAGTAGTGGGTGTTGCTTTCATTTTGGTATACAAATAACTACCTCCATTCAGCAATATGAACACGTGATGACAACATGATTGCCCATTTCCTTGTTCTTCGTTACTACTGTTAATATAGTAAATTTAACCGAGTTGCAAACATATCCAACATTATGGTGTGAATTGCACACAGTCATTTTGTTTACAAAGAAACCGGAACGCCTCTGGAGGCACCCCACCAGCGGCGTCCATGCGCGATAGGGTTTGGTCAAGAAGCGCGCAGTCGCCCATAAAGAAACCATTGGAATGCGATGTTGTCTAGTTGGTGTCGTTCACCGTGCTCCTTTTCACGTTAGCACTGTTAATTCTACGTCTTCCTAGCAACATCTGACAACTTTAGTGGCTTATGCGAGATTAACGAGGCTCACTAGTTCGCGAAACTACGCGTATATACAGTGATGTACGGTGATCGATTCCACGTGACCGCCGCAGAATAGACGCTAACGCCTGATTCATATCAGGATATTCTTCCCGCTATATTTAGTCGCGACGTCGTTTGTGGTGCGAAAGCGTGGATGGTAGCTGCGATGCTCGACATTGATACTTAAAATTGCAGCCAGGATCGGACCATGAAAATCAGGCATAATGAATCAGTGATAGTCGCAGGTGACAATAATAAACACACCCGTGTATGCACAGTTTATATCGAACCTACTTACCAACAAACTTCCTTCCAATTAAAAATCATTAGATGCCTGCCCTTACATTTTATTACAATTGCCGCGTCAAGGTGTGGTCCACGGGCCGTTGTCATTTGAATGAGAAGACGGCAGTTTCAAGAAGCAGACGGCTTTGAAAGAGCATACAACAGTTTGAAGGATAACACGGCATTTCAAACAAGATGACGCGCTGAACGTGCTCCGCTGGTGGTCCTGACAGCTTGACGGTTTTTCAGCGTTCATGTTGGAACAGAAAAAGTAAATCTGACGACCACAACTATCAGTGAATTCAACCCAAAGTGCTTCTCCGCAGATGCACTCGTTGTCCGACGGCGTCTGGTTTTCCGTCTTCACGCCAACAATCCACGTTCACGGACGTACCGGACAAGCAACGACTTGAAAACCGATATTGACACTTTTCCCGGCTCTTTTGGGGCAGCCTCAGTCTAGGCGTTTTGATGAGAAGGCAGGTTTTAGTATGTCTTTTTGCAAAACAACACAGCGATGTGCGGCCCCCATGGCGACTTCCGGCCACACGCCAGACCGGAAGTGCACCCGCAGCGCCACCACCCGGTCGTGAAATAACAGAGTTGAATTGGTGTTTATGATACTTGCCTGTAGTTACCACATTTACAAAAAAATAAAGCAATAAGCTTCTAATTCCAATTAGAAGTTAACCTCTGGAATCAATTTTATCGGGCCACTCTGAAGCAAAAACAAACTTGGTTTTCCACTATTCGATTAAAGAGGAGATAAGCCATTATTTGATTGAAGGCATCACTGCTGCAAGCCGAGCATTCTCAAGGAAATACTACTAAACTTTTTAGAATGAATCATCACTGAAACATACCCTTTACTTTTTTATTGCAATTAACATCCGGCAAGTTGGAACACCAATTACATTATTCCTTAAAATGCCTAAATGCAACGAGAAATTGTACTAACACGAAACATAGAAATCTGGCTGTTAAATCGAAGTACATAAACATGAGGAAGATACACAAAAAGGGGGACGGACAACGAAGACTTCCAACTAGCACGCTCGTTTTGTACTTAAATCGAAGTCATCGACTTTTTTCTCCGTTGCGAATTATGAGAACGTTAGTGTTGATACTGAATAATCTGACTCCAAATATGCAAATAAAAAAAAACTCATATATACGCCCCTTTTTTTAGGAGGCACCGGTCAGTTGATGTAAATATTATAATGTCCTACGCTGCGGGGGGCGTTTAAATTATGACGTACATTTCTCGCCGTTAACAAAATATGCCACGACTCACCTCTGGAAGCAGAAAGAAGCAAGGCGAGCATGGCAACCCTTGGAGGAGCCTTCATTCTCCGGCGTCAAAGAGCTCCAAACAGACGCAGAAACAGATGCAAATGGCGCCGCTTTCACTCGGGTCGCTTACGTCTCCGATGTTTCCCGCTCATTTCCATCGGTCGAGGCTGGAGTCAGTCCGGCAGCAAGTCCTGGCGCCTGGTTTCCAATTCGCTAACCTGGCTGTTGGCCACAGCTAGCTCCAAGCAGACACTCCAGGAAGATTGCATAACCATTGTTTTGTACTCTTACCTGGAATTTGTGGCGGCGTCCAAGGTGAGACATTTTTATGGGCACAGCCGGCAGACGAGATACGAAAGAGAGCTCGCTGTGTCGTATATTCGACCAAAACCAGGAATTATTTCCGAGCGGCAATCCATCGCAGATTCTTTCGAGACTCCGCGACCGTCCACGTGGTCTGGCGGCAGCCGCGTTACATTGCGCTCTGACGCTCGCGCCATGGGTCGGTGGAATGATGAAACTCGACCGCGCTGCCTTTATCGAAAACCCAGTCGTGCGCTGGCAAGCTGTGGGCGATGGCGCCAAGTTTTGGCGCTGAGATGATTCTCGTCGTCGTGCCGGCTTTTGTGCAACATATTAAGCAGAGAATACATATTATTTTACGTGAATGATCGACTAAAGAATCTGCTCATAAATAAAAAAAACAATTAGACAAACAAAACTACAAAGAAAACAAACTTAACGGCTGAATTAAGCATGTTGGCATCATTTTCTTTATTGGCACATGTGATGTACCTTTTATATTTATTGTACCAAACTAGGAAAATTGGAAGAGTGGTAAATCAACTGAAACAAGTTGGAAGTACGAGTCAAAAGCTTTCAACGTCGGTATCCCTCAAAATAGGTGTAGTGACATTCAATATTTCGTGGGAGAGTAATGGCTTCGATCGTTTACGACTGCTCTTATGAAATGATGGCTCATGAAACCTAACTGTATCATCTACCTAAGGTGGCAGTGACGCAATATATACGCTAAGGATTATTTTTTGGCGACAGTTTGAACGGTTATGGCCTAAGGCAGCTTAAGAAAGTCAGTACGGGGCTTGTTATGTTGACGTGTTGTTTTTCCTTATAATTCCAGCTTGGGTGTTCTTATTGGTTGACGCCGTAATCTAATCGACTGCAGAGCGTTAAAACGATGATACCGGCTTTAAGTAACGCCCAGCGTTTCTAAACATGCCTCTCCTTATAGATGCAACGGATCCCCAAGATTTTTTGTTATTTGACATGGGAGAAGTCCCTGGCGTCATCTGTCTTCGTAGACTTCCCAGCGTTAGTCGAGACCGCTCTCTCGGATCTCTCGTTGAACCTGGCGTCTCAGTGTGCCGGTGGTAGCATTATCCCTGAGAGCGCGAAAAGCGCGCTTATGATATGTTTTTCTTCGAAAGCGGGTGGGCCACATACTATTAGGGGAAGGTGTTTTTTTCCTTATTAATATTTATTTAGATAATACTAGATACAATTCCATACCCAAGTTGAGAGGGTAAAATATGAAAAAGGTCAAAAACTTAATGTACAGAAAATATTCATAGCTATACCCTCTAAGTTGAAGGAAGAAGAAATTGTAAGGAAATCAGTAATTGGGTATTTAACCATAAAATATATAGTAAACTATGTTAACCTTAAATCAGTACAAGCTGGCATCAAACATATGAAAGCATTTTATATGTACACATACAGTATTTTGACTAGCTCAAAATGTTTGAGGAGTAGTATGAACCAGACTTAAGAAGTAATCCGTAACAAGTAACGGATTACTTGTAATCCGTTACTTTTGCAAGTATTTTTGTAATTGCCACGTTACTTTTTTTCGGAAGTAATTTCTAATGTAATTTCGTTACAAAATATTGGTAACGGGTTACTTTAATTACTCGTTACTTTAAAAAAATATGAGCATAATACAGTAACTGGCGCAATACCAGCAGAACATTCAGCAGCATAAAGAGAGCAACTACAACAAAATATAAAACATCAAGAAGGCAGGAAGAGCCGAAAACACGACTGTTTGTATGACCGGTCACTAGAACAACTAAAAAAACGGGCAAGGCATGTACAAATATACGAAAAAAAGATCAAGTAAGACAACGCCGAGTAGTCTCTCCGTCGCCTTCCATCGTGTTTTTCTTCTTCTCCCGGGCAGGAGAAAGCTCTTCCTGTTTATTAGTTTTTGTCTTTTACACCGTTTCACCCTTTCCAACTTCTCCGACGTCTCGCGTCACCTGCACATACATCAAACGCGGGTACTAACCCTCTCGTTTCGCGGGTTCACAACTCGCGTAACAGACGATGTAGCTTTGCTCGAAGGGTTCGAATTCTCTTTGTTTTTGATGTGCGCTACTTTATTCTATCACGCTCTTGAGGCACAGCTGAAAAGCGCCCGGCGCGAGGTTAAGAGCATCGTCTTCCAGGGTACGGATGATACTTACTTCGGTTTACTTGTCTGTGCATGGTGGTCGAGTCCACTCCTCACTTTCCAGTCAACTGTCCATTTAAGGAGTGCTGACAGAGACAGAGAAAGAGAGCACGTAAAAGTGGTGTGATCCTCTTTTGTTTTGTGAGACCGATGGCCATCGCTTATCTCGCTCTCTATTCCCTCCACTCCCCTTGCCCCCATGAATATTGGTATGAAAGTGAGAACCGATAAACTATTGATCAGAAGTAATCGCCACTTTCTCTCTGACTGATAGAGTTTTCGATCATGGTGTGTCCGTCGTCTCTATAGCCATTTCTTAATCTCTTAATGAGATGTTCAAAATACAGGGTATTAAGGAGAACGGAAACCTTGAGTTTCAGTGCATACTTTGCTTGCCAGAATAACCAATACATTGTCATCAGCAAGAACAACAAGCTATAATGTACGGAAACACATAAAGACAAGCTGGGACACTTGCATTCCGCATTGAGTATACATTGCAACGTTAGAACCAAATTTTATTTTCTTGTGAATAACAGGCAAAACACCCGTGTCAAAAGGGAGCTTTCGTGGATAACTACTTTAGCTCCGAATCTCGTAGCAGAGGTAGACGCTGCTACTGAGCATGCGCACCGCTAGCTTTGCCTGCACAATTCCAGGGATAATTTCCGGATGCCATAAGCTAGCAGTATGGCGGGTTTGGTTCCAGCTTTCGGTGCCTTGTCAACTTACAGGTGAACGGAGTGCACATACATTCTTTCTCTTAAATACAATATGTGATTTCTACAAGGACTACCATAATACAGGCGTATGAGAAATAAAAGTTGTGTTCCAGAAATTAAAAAAAATATATTAATATTTATTTTATTATTTTTTGGATAAGTGTGCGGAAAAAGTAAAGTGAAAGTAATTTCTAATGTAAAGAGTAAAGTAATCCGTTACTTTTCCGCCAGAGTAATTTGTAACTATAATCCATTACATTTAAGGCTCGGTAATTAGTAATTGTAATCTACTACTTTTTTCAAGTAACGAGCAAAAGTCTGGTATAAAACCGATAAATAGAAAAATTAAGGCGCTCCATGGGGCAACAAAATAGACAAGGCCTTCAACGGAGTAAGTTCCAGGGAAATTTTGAGGCATAATTAGTGCCACTCATTAATACTTTAGGCAAAAATGTGAGTAAAAAAAAAGGTTCATGCGGCACAGTATGCGCGCCGGTTTACTCAGTTTAGAGGATAGAAATGTATTCTTCCTAGTAAAGTATATTATAGTACTGTAGAGCTCGTCCCACAACACGGAGGCCTTACCCTGACCGGCCTTTACGAAGTAATGAAATGCTCTTTCTGTTCTTCCATTTCATTTTACTAAATATTTCACTTTTGTAATTGCCCCTTGCTTTTATTTATTTATTTATTTATTTATTTATTTATTTATTTATTTATAATTACCCTCAAGGCCACAAGGGGCATTATAGAGGGGAGTGGTTGGCTAGTACAGTTCTAAATTTCGCGTTATCGGTGATGGTGACGATGTCATCGGGAAGGCCATTCCAGTCCACAATAGCTTCGGGTATGAGCGAATGTTGATGGGCTGCTGAAGTGGTCTTGGGACGGGCGATCTTGCATGAATGATCCACTCTTGCAGAAATATAGCTGGGCGGGCTGAGGAGAGACTGTCGTAATGGTTCAGTATAGTAAATTTTATGAAGAAGGCAAAGACGGGAAATTCTGCGACGAACGGAAAGGTCAGGAAGAGTTAATTGAGATTTCGTTGCAGTGACACTAGAAAAGCGGGAGTAATCAGAAAGAATAAATCGAGCAGCACGATTTTGAACATATTCGATTGCGTTGGTTAGAAAAGCCTGATGGGGGTACCAGATACCTGAAGCGTACTCTAGTTTAGGGCGAACAAGCGTGACGTAAAGTAGAAGTTTGATGTTAGAAAGAGCAGACTTGAAATTGCGACGGATATAGCCAAGTGAACGGTTTGGAGAGAATATTGTCTTGTCTACATGAACATTCCAGGACATATTAGTGGTTAGATGGACGCCAAGATACTCGTACTGTGCAGCAGTCTGAAGGGTAATGCCGTTGAGTGTTAAAGAGTTTAATTGCTGGGAGGAGGAGCGTGTGAAGCAGAGGTGCATGCATTTGTTAATATTGACAGACATTTGCCATGTGTTGCACTATTCAGAAATTTTGTTAATGTCGTTCTGTAGTGCAATATGGTCGTCTGGGTCTTTAATTAGTCTATAAACAACACAGTCTTCAGCGAAAAGACGAACAGAGGACGAGAGGTGAAGAGGAAGATCATTAATGTAGATTAAACGAGTAAGAGCCCAAGTACAGTTCCCTGTGGAACACCGGAAGAAACGGGAGAGAAAGAGGAGGACGTGCTGTTAGCGGAAACGAATTTGAGCGATGACTAAGGAGTGATTCAATCCATTGAAGAACAGGAGGGTCCATGTTTAGCGAACTAAGTTTAAAGAGAAGGCAATTATGTGTAACTTTATCAAAAGCTTTGGCAAAATCAAGAAAAACAGCGTTAGTTTGATAACCAGTGTCAAGATTTTTAAACAGGTCGTTAATGAGAAACATTACCTGGGTCTCACAAGACAGGTATTTCCGGAAGCCATGCTGCGCGTTGGTGAAGAAGTTGCAGGAATCCAGGAAGTTAATCAGGTGCATGTAGAGGGCGTGCTCGAGGATCTTTCAGGAGATGCAGGTGAGTGATATTGGCCGATAATTTAGTGGAGATGTTTTACTGCCGGACTTGTGGACCGGAATGACCTTACCAATTTTCCAGTCGGAAGGTAACACACCTGTATCCAGGGACTGCTGAAATATATTTGTGAGCTAAAGGCCGGATGCAAATTTAGTGTTACTTAGATCCTTCGAATTAATACCGTCTATGCCACATGATGAAGACATTTTGAGGGATTTTATCAAGCTGATTACACCTTGAAAGTCTATAATAATAGGATCCATTGGAAAATAATTTTTTATAACAAGAGGAATTCCAGTAATGGGTGTAGAAACAGTGAAAGCATCAGAAAATACCCTGTTTAGAATATTTGCACATTCACTATTCAATATGTTATCACCTGAGCTATTCACTAGATTGATTTCTGAGTGTGGTTTTTCATTAACAAGGCTCCAAAATATTTTAGAGTTGTTTAGTAACACATTAGGAAGAGTGTGCTGAAAGAATGGGCGCTTACACTCCCTCAATATACTTTTATATTCAGAAGAGCAAGTGGCATGCTTAGACCAAGCTTCTGTTGTATTTGCTTTTTTAGCGTTCCTGAAAATCTTTTCTTTTTGTTAGATACCCGACGAAGGGAATTCCATGGTCTAGACGTGGTAGTTCGAATTGTTGCGCACGGTATGTATTTTTCATTAGGTTCAAACAATTTGGTCTTAAAAGCTTGCCAATTTTCATCAACGTTATGGCAGTCGAAGGTTTCATTAAAAGAAACAAAATAGTCCGAGAGCTCGGAGTTCATCATGTCATAGTTTCCCTCGTGGTACAAACGTATCTTTTTAGAAGTGCTCGTCGATTTTGATGGTTTGATATCAAGAAAACAATGAAGAGCATTGTGGTCGCTAATGCCATCTAGTGGAGATAAATCCTTAACTAGAAAAGGATCAGTGACAAGTGCCAAATCCAGAATATTTGAACTATTTTCAGTGATCCTTGTAGGGAAGGAAACCCACTGGGTGAGGTTAAAAGAAAAACACAAGTCTATAAAATCGCGGTCCACACTTGATCCCCCGAAACAACTCCTAGTCTGAGCATTCCAGTCTATACCAGGAAAATTAAAATCACCAAAAAGACAAATAGGTTTTTGGTATGACTCAGTGAGAACATAGACAGTTCATAACGAAGCAAGTTTCTAAATTCAGGGGAAGCGTCAGGAGGACGGTAACATGCACCAATCAAAAAGGACCCAAAACAACAACTTAAAGAAACCCAAACAATCTCGAGAGCACTGTGAGACACAACCTTCTGACTTGTGATTCTTCTGTCTACAACGATACGGACTCCACCACCTCGACGGTTTGCTCTGTCATGTCGATAAATATTGAAATAGGGATGGTTTGGCATTATTTCACTATCATCGACGTCAGAGTGAAGCCACGTTTCTGATAACAAAACAACGTCAGCATCACTTGAGGTAATAATAGACGACAGATCATCACGCTTGGGTATTACGCTACGTGCGTTTGCATACAAAACACTGATTAAACTTTTGGGAACCCGCGATATCAGTAGCACTCCCCGCTTCCCCTTATCTCAACATTTCTATTACGGTTTCTGTCTGAGCATCATATATGAATGTCTTAGTGCCAATGTGAAGCTTATCTAGCCGAAGCTTGAAAGGTAGAGACTGACTTTTGGCAAACGTAACAAGGTTTTGGCGCGCGATCCGTGTATTTTCACAAAAAGTCTTCTGAAATAGAAAATAAGCCGCCCTTGAGGCGAGAGCCATTCTGTAGTAACTGACTTTTAGTTTTGAAAGACGAAAAACACGTTATTATGGGTCGGTTTTTCCTATCTTGAAATGTGCCAATCCTATGCGCACGCTCAATTTCAGAATTTTGTAAAGTAATACCAAGGTTCTCTTTGGCGAATTTCAGTACTTTTTGTTCAGATATCGCCCATGACTCTCCTCGGACGTCGGTTATGCCGCGAAAAAGCAAATTGCAGCGGCGGGATTGGTTTTCCAGGTCGTTACTCCGAGATAGCAATGACGCTGTAGCCGTGGCTTGATCAGCGAGAGCACTCCGAATGCTAGTTACCTCGGCTCTAGTCTCGAAAAGGGTTTCAAGCTCAGCCTCAATTGCTGTAATTTTCGTTTTAATGGCATAAAGTGAGGGCAGAGAAGAAAAAACAGACGAAGGATGCCTCTTTACTCGCAATTCTTCTTTTTTTGGTAAAAGTCAGAACAAAAATATAGTAAAATATAATAGTGTTCATATCTACTCCTAAACCATGCTAGATGGTGTAGTTAGGCCTAGTTTCCTCCAACACCCTATTATTACACGATGATACTGCACTCGCAAGGTTTTTGTCCCGCAAACAGCACAGATGAACCATGTTGGGGCAACATACACTTCCTTACCGCTTCTTCTTTTCTGCTCATCATCTTCGTGCTGCTGACGCCATTTTTATTTTTTATTTATATCAAGCTTTTGACGAGTATTTGTTTTTTGTTGTTTACCTCTAACGTTTTTCTCGTCTTACAAGGTGTAAAGAAACGAACGCCCCGCACAGACTCGCCATCGCTTCGGCGTGAGAGCCATTTTACTGCCGAAAGGTGACTGCATTAGCTCTTCCCTCATTACGAACACGGCCCCCGTACAGTGGCAGTGTCGTTATGCCTTCGCTCCTCATGAGATGGACCCCATTGCCACAATGCTCTTTTCTCGGCCATTTGCCGCCACGTCCCCCATAATGCCCGTTCTCCCCGCAACGCCTCCTCCTCGCAGACTGCCTTACCTTCCGCGGTGTACTGAAACGAGCTAGCAGAAGCGCCGCCGTTTTCATGACCCGACACAAAAGAAGGCACTAAAAACGGGGCAGCTGGATCTGAGTTACGATTATGGCGCCTCAGACGCCTCCGATTCCTGCTTTGTTATAACATTTTTTTTCTTTAATTTGGATGCTTTCTTGATGTGACTAGGAAACGAATTCCTCCAAAAACAGACACTCCAAGGTATGTGTTCCTCTTCCCTATCTATCAAGGTGCGGCCTCTTTTTAGGTTGTCTGTGGAGATGTTTACCTGGCGCGTTCCTCTTTTCTCATAGGGCAGGCTAGCTGATGAATGCGGGCAGCTCTACAGGCGGATAGCTCACACGTAAGAGGGATTTTTCGATCACGTAATTGGCTTATTACTTCTATGGAAGAAAGTACCTAGCGTTGCACTACATTCCGCTTGACAGACGTAAGCCTCGTCTGTTGCTTTATTTTGATTCACAATTAACACCGCCTTAGCCAAAAATAACTTTACATGCTTTTTCTAAAGTACACGAAAACGGTTTATTTCACTTAGATCTAAAGCCTTTACACACTTTCTCTGCGCACACAATCGGACTTTGATGTTCGAAGCGAGGACGAACTTACAGCAGCCATTTTGATGTAACGTTAGGTACATTTAGTTTTTCGTCCACCATGGACCCCATCACGTAACCTTCAAATTCCTCCTCAGGGTGAGTTAGCAGCCGAGAGAAACACCTTCATTGATCAGCAAACTCTCCTAGGAGGCCCGATGGTATCAAACAAAAGTTCAGAAAAACGCGGGATCCGTGTTGGAGATTAGGACGCCTCTGGTCAAGAAATCTAACGATAGAAAAGATCCATAGAGTCAAAATGTCTAATAATAGATCTCTTTACGCGTTGGACCTTCTGTGTCGCCAGACACGAGTCAATGCATGTAATTTTGTCCAGAGGTCTATAGCGCCAAGATAATTTTTATGAAAAAAATTAAAGTGTAGAATTTAAATAGAAAAAAAAATTAGTCCCCTCCCCCCCCCCCCCCCCTTTCTCTTCCGTAAGTCAACGTTACAGAGACAACATTATTTCAATTCCTGAAAAACGAATATTGAATCAAGGCATTCTAAGTTGCTCCGGCGCAGTATCCAGCCGCTGCCCCCATGCTTTTGAATATAATTCTTTGCGTGGAACGTTACTCACTGCTGAAGTTGTCTTATTCTATACTACGGTTATCCCGTAGGTATTCTTCTCACAAAGGCTTTTTTTATTTTCCCTTGCTTCTGGGATGTACTTATATTTCTAAGTGCTATAATGAGGTTGTGTAGTTTTACGTAGTTTTCTGGTCAAAACCTATGGGTCCCTACAAATATAAAATTGGAATAGTCATTTGTAAGAAGGACCAACTTAGCGCTCGGTGAGCTTTTTGTGCGTGGGTTTGTGAGAAATTAGTGAGCTAATGTCCGGTTAGATTGTATTCGGAGAGCTTTTTTATGGTGAGTTTTAGGTCGGAAATAAAATGTACGTGTTTCTACAAAGCAATAAAAACGCGAAAAACTGAAAAAAAACACGCGTTAAAAAGTATTTACCAAGTGTAAATGTAGCAGTGTCTACCCATACGAATAAAACACAATGGAAGAAACACCCCACAATCGCAACCGACAAGGATGGCGGTTTAGTGACTGGTTTATTTACTTTACTCTCCAGAGTCAGCAGCACTAAGCTGATCAAAACCGACTTAGTTATGACGGAAAATTGAGTGAGAAGCGTAATTTGCCAGACACACGTGAAAGTTTGAATCAAACTCTATTTTCTCAAGTTTTCGGTGAAGCATGACAATGTGACCAACGTGCATGGTAGCACAAATGAGTTCAGCTGAATTTCTCTTCATTCGTGTCTTCAGATACATCGCAAAAAAGCTGAAACCTCGAAAAGTGTGTTGTGGGAGATATGGACAATACCAAATTTGGGAAGTAGGCGCTTAGTCTGAGCTGGAGAAACCATTCATGAAACTCCGAGTGTGAGCTTATGAAACGAACTTTCTAAAAACTCGACGAAAAGAGTCCGTTTAGTCTTAAACGATATTACCGATGATCGCGATTTGATATGTAAGGATAAAAACGCAGACTTCAACAACTTGTCAACTGCCTTAGAACTTACCATGAATGGCAGAGTAAAGCTTATGATAGGGTAGACTTTGTTTGTAAACTACTTTCTGCAAGAAAATCCACAAAGTGTGCATATATACATGAAATGCTCAATCGCTTGATCGATCTGTCTATTAGCTAAAGAAGAATGCCCCACCACGGCCATGAAAGATGACGCCCTTCGCACGTTTTCGAAACGCGATTGTGTCGCGTTTACACTTTTTAAAAATAAAATGGTATATATCATCTTGTAGGCGATGCATAACTTATGTAAAATACGTTTCTCTTGTGCAAAAAACTAACTCAGTGAGCGCCGCAAAATTATGAGCGTTCATGCCTGTTTGAAGGTACCAATCTATTCTCTTCGACATCAAATTTGGCAGACACATTCGTCGTCGTTACAGCTTTGTTCTTCAACCAACTACTAGATCCATATAAATTTAAAGAATAGAACACGGAGGGCAAGCACAGGACAACCACCTGTGCTTGTCCTCACATGTTCTAAGTTTTCAATTTTATGTATCCATGTTCAACCCGCTCGCCTTAACCAAGTACCAGACCCACATCTTGGAATTTTTTCAATTATTCAATAGATGTAAAACAGAGAAAATGAAGATGACGAACTGCACGCAGTCAACACAAATCTGAGTGGTGTTCTGTGGATATTTAGACAGCGCAATGTTTGTCAGCCATCCAGAGGGCGACATATCTCCAACTCGCAAATTAGCACTTTAGCCGTGGCCGTATTACAGCTGTACGCTGTTTCACCTTAAGATTGACCGTAGCGGACGCTACGAGCCAGAGGAACTGACCCTGTGCCGACAGTGTGCAACGTGACTTTCCGGATCGGTGAGGCAACGCACGAAATGACATCTCGCCGCGACGCTTTCGCTGCTTCGGGTGGACTGAGGACAACTTCTAGATCGGCTACGGTCCATCCTTAGTTGAAATTGAGTAGAGACTGGGGTACTTCCGCGCACCACGCAGTTAAGAGATTACACGATTTCACGCCTATGCTGTTTCTCCGTACAGAGTGGTGCCTGTTAGCGGTCATGTGCACTGGCCATATCGGCAATATACTGCGGGAAAGACATGCTGACCCTCTGGATGACTGACGAACATTACGCTGTCCAAATTATTCGCATAATAAAAAAATGCTACCAGTTGAGCTTATGCTGCGTATACGCGCGTCGTAAACAAGTCACCGTCAAAATGCTTGTCTAAACTTCAAGAAACAGCCTGCGTTCCCGCGGTCGCACAGCGCGCACAACTCTCGAATAAATCCTCCGGTAGTCAAGCATACTGCACGGAGAGATGGCGTTGGTCACCAGCCGATTGAAATTGAAAAGGCGCAACGCCGTGATACAGCCAACCATTTAAGATCCCAAAACCTGTCGTCTCCGAGGTCACTGTACCCTCTTCTCCCATCTCCCTCTTTTTCTTTTTTTTTTTTGCGGTGTTTTATTCTGTTTTGGTGCAGTGACAGTCACGATCCTCCTTGCCACCTGAAAGTCGTCGTACATCGTTGCTTTGCTTTGCTTTTTTCCTTTTCCTCTTCTTTTTATTCCCACTTTCTTCGAAGCCGTTCCCCATCTCTTCCGGTAATCAGAGAGGGAGCTGAGGAGGTCCATCGAGTCAGAAGATCCAAAAATGGATCTCCTAATACGTGGGACCTCCTGACTTGTGAATCACCAGTCAAAAAATGCAATGTGCTACGAGTGTCCAACGCTGCAAGAGATCCAACGTGTCAAAAGATCCATGTCGTGTCAAGAGGTCTAACACGTCTAGAGGTCCAACATGTCAGGAGGTCCGATAACAGATATTTTGAAACGTTGGGCCATTTGACTCGCTGGACATTTTGACGCGGAATCGGATTAAGATGTGGGTAGCAGGGTACCTGGAGATGTGCACGGGCAGAGGTACATTTAACTACGGGAAGCAACGAAAAAGATAGGTTGTAGTTCATTGCATGTGTTGTCTATAATATTTAACAATGTTCCACATACAACTGGAACTTTCTACTTATGAGACTTTTTGTTGTTGTTGCATTGTGTGAAATGCTGCATAATTAAGGAAAACAGCGTAGTCCCTAACTTCAACGTGCCCAATCAGATATTTTTTCTGAGTACAGCCATTTATCTACACTATACAATATCACTAAGTAGCGTTACTTCTTACTCAGTGAAAAGTAACCATATGGCATTCATTTTACTGATCGTCAAAGTTAACGCTTTCTTTTTACTCAAATGTGAATTGCTCCTTGAGTATAAGACTTATCGATTTTGAACCTTGTGTTTGTGGAGCGTAAGGTCGATATTTCCGCCTTCGAGGTGCTGCGACACAAGTTTGCGCTTTAGTTGAGAAAACTTCTCGAGCCATCTCTGTCAAGCAGCGTGTATACTAGTTTATAAAAAAATATTCAAGCCCTCTTGCCCTTTCGCGTGAAGGCTTTTCTAGACTTGTCCACCCGGTTCGATCCCATTCCGCAGAGCCGCCATATTGTAGCCGTCGATTTGGTCGCCCTAATGCAATGCCTAAGAGAAGCATCGGCGTGTCGGCACTCTGATTGCAAGCTGCGACTCTAATCAAACGTTTGACTCTCATGTTTTGTTCAAAACTGTGCCGACTTACTCGCAACTGTAACTACTGGTCAATAGTTTGCCTTGCATACGCAAGGTCTAAAGATAATTTCGGGAAAAAGTGAACTGCTACAAATACAGGACCCACCACAGCTTCAAACAAGATAAAACTATTTTTTTACCAACTAGTGCTCGCCCATTTTTTTTTGTTTCGTTTTTGCAAGAGTGTATATTATGAATTGTTTAAACGAGCTTCGACTATAACGCTTACTTTTCATAAATAAGTAAAATGTTTTGTATTTATTAAATACTTCATAGTCTAAAATTAGTGTCTAAGTATGTTA
>JAZHYW010002036.1:0-26661 GCA_037355805.1 Ixodes ricinus | reverse complement strand
GGTCTCTGGAAGCACGATCAATTTTGTGCCCTCTCAAAATCTAATCGGGGCCTGAAGTTCATTCACAGTTTCTGAGTAATGATGAATTCGAGGCAGACCGTTTTTCGCTTGTGTCGGAGCCACGGTTTCAAATGTGAGATCCTTGAGCCCGGCAAGCTTGCGATGGACGAACGGCAACCGGCCGTCCCTCAGGCTTCATGGTGTTGCCTTTCCTGGGGCGAGGCAAGAGTTTCTGAGGAGTGCGGCTAGGGATGGTGGTCAGAGATCGGATGTGGCTTCGGTTCGACGGTGTCGCCCTTCCTGGGACGGGGCCAGGATCTCTCAGGAGCGTAGCCTGAGCTGGCGGGAGCGCTGTCCACCAGAGTCGTTCGCTTTTTTCCCCTCGAGACACACACACCTCGTGCCCTCAACTTGACCTTCAGCTCGCCCTTCTTTTCTTCTTCACCCCGTTGTCATTACAAGAACGTGACAAGGCCATAAAACAACTGCTGATTGGACCACGGGTTGTACTCTAGTGTTGCGCCAACGCTCGGGCGCCGCTCAGCTGCTAATCACACGCCTAATTTTCATCTTCTGAAGTGACTTCTTCGGAGCAACCGCAGTTTGTGAAAGCAATATGTAAACGGCCAATGGTGGGGCACAGACATAGTTTTATATTGCTGTACCACTTTTTTTAACCACCCTGGCGCAGCGAGCAGCTGTGGAAAAGGTCTCGGTTGCGAGAATGGTGGTAGACAACGATTGTATCATGCAGTCTTAATCTAGCACTGACGGTTAGACTGGGTGTATTCATGGCAAGTGTAACATGCCACGGCTATAGCCGGCCTTTTATCCGTCCAGCTAAAGAGGATCCATTTTACCCGAATTCGTCTAGAAAGCTTTTTCTTAAGTGCAATTTCACTCGGCGTATTTGTTCAGGTTTTCTTTTTTTAGGTTGCCTTTTTTTGCGCGGACATTTTCTAGTACACGTTGTTCTACCTGACTCTGAAATTTTCACAGCGTATATAAACGCTGCCGCAGAACTTACTGCGCCATTGATTATGATCTGCTATTGGAGGTTGGAAGTTGACGACTCAAAAATTTTAATGCGACACTTATGATAACGTTCACTATGTGAAACGTCACGACATAGCCCAAGAGTGGACTTCATTTTGGAACCGGAACATAACTTGGGCGTTGACATTTTCCAAACTTTTATTTGACATTTCAGTGTTTGGCTTTCTAAGTGCACAGGAGGAAAGCAGGCGCACCGTCATTAATGAGCGCCGAGTTCCCGTCAATGAATTTTTTACGTGACCAAGAGCATGGGAACTTCACGAGCGAGGCCAATATCTATCTATACAATTCATTTCGAGTTTGAAAGCTGAGAACTGAATTTATAAGTTGAAATCAGGCGCTCAGATGGAGTTACAAATGGCGCGCTCTTAGAAAATTCCCGCCACATCATTTTAGTAAGAAATTCTAAATGTAAAATGATTTATTAACAAAAAGAACAATTTTATACACATCCTAGATTGTTGAATTAAAAGTTCAACAACTAATATTGAAAACATATTTTAAAAGAATTTCAGTTCGAACATACCGGACTAAATATTACATGTGTAATATTGTTACGTTGTTTTCTTTACAAGATGACGGCAATCACCTAATTAGACCAGATTTGAAGTTTGTCACGTGCTGTCCGCACGCGGATTGTCCTCCTTGGTTTCCGGCACGCAACTCAACATACCGCTACAAGGCGCTTTTTTGTTTTAGGGATGCGTCTTTTAATGAGAACGTTTTTCTGCTACACAACGTAGCCCCTTTACTGCGATAAAAAGCACTGCGTTTTTTTTTTGCCTGGCATGTTTTTTTTTTGGTTGAAGTACTTTTAACATGCTGATTCTCGAAGTGAAAGATTGTGCTCCTTTACGCACACACTAATTTTTAGGCCGACATCACAGTCCGCCAGGGGAACCAAAGTCCAGCATGTTGGAGCTTTCGAAAGATTGAAGCGTATAGTCCTGATACCAGGTTGTCAGAGGGTTACCTTATTATCACCCCTGACGACATCTCGGAGAACGAATATTATACGGGCACAGACTATGTCGATGCCAACGTTCACTCCACATTTGCACATTTTGAGGAGTTCACGCCGAATACATTATGCAGCGCTATTGCCTAATAAAGGAGAATTCTTAACTTTTTGTTGATTGCTTTCAACAGGAAAAATGTCACAAACGTGTTCGAAAACCATTCAAGCCTAGAGCACACTTACCCGCTTTCATAAGCTGGGCTCTCAGGATACCGATGTGAAATCGGTTAGCGTAGGATAGGTGCTCGATAATCGCGAAGGAAGCTGGTCTGGTCGGTGGTAATCCAGTCACAGTCACACGACTCCAAAATGTGCTGACACTCGCTTAGAGAATGTCCTTTCTTGTAAAAGGTTTCTTATGTCGTCAGGAGCCATAACGGGAATCCCACTTCTGACACCAAATGTTACGTTTTTTTTTCTTTTACACGAGGACGACCATAACCAAATTATACCAGATTTGAGGTGTGTCACGTGCCGTCCGCATGCGCTTCGTCTTCGTCTTCCATGGTTCCCTGCACGCGCCTCAACACGCCGCTACAATATTTACAAAGACCCTGGCATAATGTATGGAAGTTGAAAATGGACACAATCAAGCCGCAGTTACCTGAAAAACTGAAAAAAGGCAAATGAACCAAAGTACATTTTTCGACACTGTTAGCACGAACATGACATCGATGCTTTTACTGGTTTTGCATCGAAATGGGTATTGGCAAGCACCACAATATTACCACTTAGACCTAGTTTCCCAAATTAACTCTTTCCATTACACTAAAAGTTTCAATAAAAAGATTTCCAACATTAAGAAAAAGACAAAAACAAAACTATGCTGATCGCTTTTCGCGTTTACGATTTTGCACAGCGTACAATTTAGGTCTCAATATACCACTTTCATTGCGTAAGGTTTATTCGGTACAGAAGTAATAACGTAATACATATTCATAAAGCGTAACAAAAATATAAAATATAATTATTTCGGCAGAGTTTTTTTTTTCTTCTCCAAGCTCGATGACGGGCATTTTGTTTCTAGCACTGTATCAGGAAAACGAGACAAATGCAATCGTAACAGAGAATATATCCCTTGATGCTTCGAGAAGATTGTGCACACATGAACTCTGCAATTATTTGCTTCCTAGGCGGCACCAACATCGTCGTTCATATTGCCGCAGATAAAAATCCCAGCCGAATGCGGCGTTCCAGCGAGAGTGAAGGGCGTTGTTCACATACCTTGCTTTGACACGTCGTTTTGACCATTCTTTCGTGCGCCTCCCCGTTTACTCCAAAGCACAAAGTGTTTTCCTCTTTCTCACCATTTGCGCACACTTCCATCTGATGTGCGATCGCCCTCGACATTTATAATTTTGATTTATGGTACGCGCTTTTGAGAAGTTCGTTCAGCGACGTTAACTAGAAAGCAAGAACTTCATGATTTTTCTAATCCTTTCTTACATGTTTAATTTCTTTTTGTGGCGTTTGTGCATTACGTACAGAGGCCCTAAACTCGTCAAACACAAACTTGGAGCCGGAAGTTTTAAGAGCGCGGCGATTGGACGCCGGTGACAAAAGCGCAAAGACATTGTCGAGATAGTTCAATTTGTGCGCTTCGTACACTTCGGCCCTAACTTAGTGTTTGACGGGCTTAGAGCCCCAGGAATGCGTAACAGGAGCGCTTTCTATGAATTAGGTTTATATAAGTCTGAGCTCATGACTTTTTTTTTTCACAAGAACGTGCGTTAATGGTGTGTGCAATGCCGGAATGCGCAGTACAAGAATATTGGGTAAAGAAGTCTTCTTGACCAGAATCTACACTAATAAAAACTTTCACCCCATTTTACGGGCAATAGTTGTTGGTTCAATATTTCCGAAATGGTTTGCCGTAATCTAGAAACTGGACCGTCCGTCAAAACAAGGCATTAATTTCGTAGAATGACGGAACGTCTGTAGCCCTCATTACGGACAGCTATCCGTAGGAAATGTGAAAGCTGTCCGCACTAAATAACGAAAGACTATACCTTTCCGCCTTATGTAAGACCAAAGCTATGAGCCATTCGTACCAACTGCACCTCCGATACATCAGGCGACTGACCTTGCAGAGCTCTACATCTTCCCGGGGTGTCACCTAAGCTATCAGAGGTGCAAGATTCATGCGGATGACTCGTAGCATTGGCCTTAAATAAGGTGGAAAGGTTTAGTCCTTCGTTATTTAGTGCAGACAGCTTTGACATTTCGTACGGATAGCTGTCCATGATGTGGGCTACAGACGTTCCGTCTTTCTTCGAAATTGTTATGCCTTGTTTTTACGGGACAGTCCAGTTCAAAAAGACAGAAAGGTCAAGTGCTTCATTATTAGTTCGAACAGCTTCCATGTTCAAGAAAGCATAAGTCAAATGAAGCTTTTGGGGGACAGATTGTTTTTTTAGAGTTCATAACTCCGTCATTTAATATATGAACTTGAATAATTGTTCATCCTCAGCCAAAACGTACAAGAGTTCATGTTTTGCAAAAGAAAAGAGCACACAACCTGCACTTCTCATTGCCAGGATTTTGTTTGTGTGAGCTCAGCTGTTCCTTTAGATGACAGCTCAACAAACGAATCAATTAAGAAGTTTCGCCACAATACCTTTATTGGAAGAAGGCATGCCTTGTTTTAACATTTGTAGAAAATTTACTTTATAGTTGTCCTTGCGCTGGCCGTCTAGATGCCCGTCCATGCGTGTGCTTGTAGTTGTCCTATCAATTGAAGACCTCTTCGGTATCTTCATGGTGCATGTAAGGGCAGCTTGAAATAAAGAGCAGAAGAGGATTCGAAATCAATACACAATCACTAAAAATTGTATATACATACATGGTTAACGTAAGCGACCAACGTGCTTACTAACTAACCTAGCTCCCACCTTTCTACTGTACATAACACAAAACAAACGTGCCATAAACTGAACCAAAGTAAAAATTTGCATTGATTTGAATACCGAACACAACAAGTGCTTGAGAAATAAAACTAGCAAATTAACATTGCACAACTATTCAGCGACATTAAGCACATTGGATAGAGCCAAATCTCCTCCCTTAGTGTATACAGTAGGCTCGCAATAATTCAAACTAGGATATTTAATACTTGTGGTTAAGTCAAACATTTTCAAAACCTTTATTGTCCCGCTACGTTTTCAATGTATTCATAAGCCGCTTAACTCGAACGGCGTTTTCGTGTAATTCTTACTTTTTGTTCTCGCGGCACCATTGAGCACATTTCTTCCGAGCACCGGCGCACTGCGGAGAAGCAACACCCGTGGAGTTTGCTTTTGCGGGTGTTGCTTTTCCGCAGTGCACCTGTGCTCGGTATGAAAGGCGCTCAAAGGTGTTAAAGCAGGGCAGAGCCGTATATAGACCGTTTTACTGAAAGAGGGCGAGAGAGAAAAGGGGAAAGGGCTACCGGCGCTTTCCTTCTTGCTGGAGCGTTAAAAAAGAGTGAAAGTCCCGGATGAGAGGATTTGCCGGTGTTCAGTGTAGGCGTTGCCATAACTTCATTCATGCTTTCTTTCTCTTTTAAACTCCCTAACTTAATTCGAGCCAAGGGCTTGGATGGCGACAGTCCCCCGGTCATCGGGACACCGTTGCTCGGTTATAGGGTGCACGAATGACGACAGAAAGCGTCGAATACTGTCCGAGAACCTATGCAGCTTGTACGAAATCCGGCAAGGCGAGTGCGGCTACAGTGTCTTCAAGCTCCATCGCTTTCCACATGAACCCGATTTCCGGCAGTAGTGGCTTGCGTCTCTTAACCGAAAAGACTTTTCCCCAACGCCATCCTCTCGACTGTGATAGGAACATTTCGTGAATGGACTGGGCACCACGCTTAACGCTGTACCGTTAATGAACCTGGGGTACGCTCGCAAGTTGGCGTGCAAGTCTCTCCTGATAATTGCTGTTCAGCTTGTAACTTTCTGTAACTGAATTAATTTTTATATCGATATTTCGAAGTGGTGTCACTGACTCGATTTTATTATCTACATCACTTAGTTCAAGGCTAATTTCCGCCACCGGGTGTGGCTGGCAATTGTCAAAAAAGTTAGTTCTATCCCTCTGCCTGAATCGCCATCTCCTGCGCAATACCAGAGAGCCATGAGCCCATACTGACCGTCACAGTGCGAATAGAATCTTCTTATTTTCAAAATTTATACATAATGTAGCTGGAAAGAAACCCCAATTTCTGTTGCTGAAAGTTGAAACACGCTCATCCATCGATGTTTATAAACGTTGAAACATGCTCATGCATCGGTGTTTATAAATGATTTATTCGACGATCTCGTGCCGACAAGTGTGTCTATTGTTGAGAACTGAAAACAGCATAGTCGAGAGGGGCCTATTACCACAGCGAGACGACCAATGATTCAGAGATTCAAAATCAATGCATGAGCATGTTTGAACTTTCTGCAATAGAAATTGAAGGTTCCTTAACGGTTGCATTATGTACTAATTTTGAAAAAAATAAGAGTCTAGTCGCGTTTTGACGGCCAACATAGGTTCATGGCTCTTAGGTATTGCGCAGAAGATCACGATTCATGAAAACCGATAAAACAAACTTTTCGACAATTTCCAGCCACACACGGCAGCGGAAATGAGCCTTCAACTAAGTGTTGTGGTTGATAAAATTGAGTCATTATCAACACTTCAAAAAATATTAATATTAAGATAAATTCAGTTACAAAAAGTTACAATCTGAAACAGCAATTATCAGGAGAAAATTTGCACGCACTTTGCGAGCATACAACGTGTTCATCGGCGGTGCAGCTTTAAGTTTGGTGCGCGCTTCATTTAAAAGGTGTTCCGAGCACAGTCGAGAGGACGGCGTTGGGGAAAGTGTTCTTGGTTTACGGATGCAACCCACTGCCACCGGAGATCAGGGTCGTGTGGAAACAGCCGCACTCGCCTTGCCGGATTCCCTGCAAGCTACATAGGTCCTCAGACAATATTCGACGCTTTCAGTCGTTATTCGTGCACCCTATAACCGAGCAATGGTGCCCCGATGACCAGGGTACTGTCGTCATCAAAGCCCGTGGCTGTAATTAAGTTTGGGAGTCTAAAACGGAGAAGAAAACGTGAACGAAGTTCGGGAAATGCAGACACCCAACACCGGCAAATCCTCTCATCCGGGACTTTCACTCTTTCTAGTGCTCCACAAAGGGAAAAGCGCTAGTATCCCTTTCCTTTTTTCTCTCTCGCTCTCAAAAATGGCGCTACCCACAATAAACGGTGTATAGAGAGCTTGGTCAAAGAAAGCAGCGGCAGAGCCAGGAGTGCACCAGACGCAAATAGAGGGCTTGACACCCTCTCTTGGCCAACCAGAAGCCGAAAAAAATCTCCGAGTTATGGTAGCGAGAAACAGTTTTAATATTTGCGTAAGGGTTAAATGTAGTAACTCTTCATGCTTATGGTGCACACAATGTTTTGATTATGGTTATGCAAGGAGATGTAAGAAACGGATGCGCCACTTGATTTCTGTTTTGCTCACACGGAGTATGACCGCTTTGACGGCAGATTCCCGGTGCTCGGCGTATGGACTGTGCTAATTGTTCTGTTGGTCACGCATGCTTTTTATATCTTCGATATATTCATGTATCTTTCACCGTTATGTTGTGACGTCGACGTCTACAGCGACGTCTACACGTAAGCTTCTTTCCTTCGCCTTTCCAGCCCTCCTTTGTGCGCCTGTTCAGCTCTTCGTACGAGGCTTTGTGCTCAGGTGGCCGTTGATTATTTTCTCCGATGCTCTTTCACATCATTTCACCATGCAAAATTATGTTTTCTCTTTTTAAGGCATGCAAACGAATTTTCTAATTTAGGATAAAACAAATTTCAAAAGTAATTGGTAATTTTCTCGAAATTACTGCCTGAAAGTAATTAATTACTAGCCTAGAGATGTAATTCTATACATTACTCACTACGTCCAAAAAGTAATTTAATGACAGTAATTCCAATACAGTAATGTAATTACAGCCATCTTCGAATCTGCCCAAAGCGTCACGACGTCATTGTTAGCATCCCAAGTCAGCCTAATGGTGAGCAAGTGTTATCGGACCCTGCCGATGATGTCACTTCTGCTAGATTTTATAACTTTTTTTTTTGTAATTCAAGAACTTTTTTCAGTTTTTCTTTAAATATGGTGCCCTTTTCACCTCCAGAACCGTAGTAAAACAGGATTTCCCACACTAGTGTTAAATTAGAACAATGAGAGCAAAGTTGTTTCGTTCAGAGGTGCTCACCTGATATGCATCTGTGGAATCAGGCGTTGACTAGCAATGACTCATTGCTCCCAGAACTGAAGAGCTGGCTCTGTAAAAAGCAATTAATGTTCACCTTTATGCACATATTTTGTGCAGTTGGAAGAGACAAACGATATTTTTAAAAATTAGCAATTTTTTTGATGTGCAAATTTTACTGTTCAAGGCTTCTAGGAGCAGTTTACGACACTAGTGCTCAATCGAAACACTTAGAGAAAAGTTGTATCTTTAAAGTAAAATCATTATTTAAAATTGAAAGTCACTTTTATTTTCGAAGTGCTATGATGCACTTCGAAAATGCAGTATTTAAGAGTTTTTTTATTTTGTTTGTTTTATTTTAAATTGAATTTTTGTATAGGCCACATGACGTTGGAACACGTGACATCAATTTTTCTTCACAATTAATTAGGGAAGCTGAATTAGTGCGTAGGTCACATGACATCAATTTTTCCGCCAAATTTAGCGGGAACCTGAATTTTTGTGTAGGTCAGCATGACGTCATGTCACAAAAAATCAATTTTCCCGCCAAATTTAACGGTGAAATTGAATTGTTGTATAGCTCACGAGACATAAATTGTTCCGCTAAATTTAGCGGGAACCTGGATTTGTCTGTAGGTCAAACGACGTCAGGTCACGTGAAATTAATTTTCCTACCAAATTTAGCAGGGTAACTGAATTGGTGCATAGGTCATGTGACATCTATTTTTCTGGTAAATTTATTGGAGAGCTTGATATTGTTTGCAGGTACCGTGAAATCAATTTTCCTGTTAAATTTAGAGGGGAAACTGAACTTGTGTAGATGTCACGCAACAACAATGTGCCCTATAAATTTAGCGGCAAAAGCACGGACGGATGGACAACATTTTGGGATTGGAGGGTAACTTTAAAAAGCACTTCACGTTTTAAATAAAAAGCTGCTCACCTGATGTGCATCTCTGGAAACAGGCTTTGACTAGCAATGACTTACTGCCCCCAGGACTGAAGTGCTGTTTCAGTAATGCTTCCTCCAGAAACAATTCAAGTGTAAGAACACAAGTCCCAAAATTTACTTGTCATTCTTCCTCCCCTACTTTTCTGCGCATTTAATTTATTTCATCCCTTGGCAAATTCGAAAAATTTTTAAGTGCTTATCCGACGTCTTTCTGTTAGAGCCTGGTTCATGTTGCAGAAATTTGGCTGAGAGGGTAACCTGGAGCATTCATTGTTCGTCGAGGCACTTTTCCTTTCACCCCATCCTGTCCTTGAAAGCAGACACTCCTCCCTCTTGAACACGGTCATCAAGGACTTTTCATAGATCATACACAGGAGATTGGCATTGCCAACACAGCTCATGTCTTCACTTTGAGCATAGAATAAACATACGTCTGCAATCCGCAATGTCTGATCTATGGAAAGTTTTTGTTATACACCGGCTCGTACCATTCCATTGTCAAAGGAGCAGGAAATATTTATAAAAACTATCTTTCATTACATAGTTTCAAAGAACAATTGTTCTTAATTAGGATCAATTGATCATATTGGATAATGGACAAATAAGGGCAGTTCACACGATGGATCAAATCACAATTTTCATCCGTGGACCGTTTGTCACGTTATTATCATGATGGCTATTCCTACGATTTGCACCTCGCCAGCGGACGCCCGGACTGTAAGGGCAGAGTGCACTTTCACGCGCGAATTTTTGGCGGGTAAGTAACAGTAAAGCGTTTAGGGTAGCGTACCAACAGCACAGCACTGTTTTTGTTTTCGAATGAGCCAAACAAAAACAGTGCACCACTGTATTTTGTCTATTCGCTGCATTATTTTGTCGAGCTGCTATTATTTTTCACTCGTGAAACAAGCTGCAAGAACGTTTCCCAGCTGACACGCCGCAGTTTCTGGTACTCCTCCGGGTCGGTGTTAAGAAGCTTCTGTCAAAACTTGCCTAGCACGCTGCAAGCTCCCCTGCACGTTTACCCAATATTTTTACCCTGCAAAGCCTTTCTTATGGCTTTAGTGTGCTGAAGAGTGGTGCACAAAGAAGCAGTGCGTGAAGGCATTTCCAAATGCCTCCCCGCGACCCCAGGACTTCATCACTTCGACGCTGAAGCCTCTTGGAGCAGGACCATACTTGTGTCATGTGGTTAGTAAAGCTGGTGGCACTACACGCTAAGCCTGTCACGATGCTTTGTCTCGCTCAGTATGTAACAGCGGCACAAAACAATTCTTTTTCATGAAAGCACCATGATCGTAGACGCAAACATCACTTATAACCTTGAAAAACGGTGTCAGTGCGATGTTGGCGTTTCGCGGAATGTTAGGGCGGCGAATAGGTTCAGTTTGTCCTCGCTGTCATCTGCTCGTCTCCTCCGTATGGATGCGCATGGGGACTGACGTTCCACGGACGTCTTGTCACGTGATCAATCCATCTGCGGATAAGCTCATCGTGTGAATCGGCCATAAGTGGACTGCGGAGTCTTCCCTCACCTAAAATTTATGTTGACGTTGCCTGCACGTCATGAAAATGTGTCTCATATCCAATTAGAAACTCTCGAAGGAACGAGCAAACTGCATAATAATGTCGCACATTGTTGACCTTGACCCCTTAACCGTTTCTTTTTCTTCAATTTTTGAGTCCAAGTCGTTTTTTTTTTTTCATTGCACGTACGGCCCAGGCCGCACTTTTCTCCATAATCGGTCGCCATCCTTATAAACGTGTACAATGAAAAATACGTACAGCCATCTCTGAGCAGCATCGCGAACGACGCTCGGAACAAGCATGGGATTTCCAAAAAGAGCCAAGGGGCGAGGTATGTTGCGCGGATAACCTACACTCATCCTAAACGGTTTAGGGACGAATCTAGGTGGACGAGCTAGGGTCGGTCCAAAAGGGTTAATGGGTTAAGGTGCACCAGTACCTTCCACGTCGTTGAATCTTATGTAGTAGTATCTGATTCTAAATTGCAAGACAAGGTTACAGAAAGTAACAAGGGAACGACGGGACATCATAACTTTTCATGTTTTTTTTTTCGTCAGTCCTGTAATAAAAGGTTTTTATAGAAGAAATGACGGTTGTATTTTATGTACCCTTCTCTTTCTCACAATCTCCTGCCTCCCAACTCAACCAGTGAAGTAACCCGTCCCCCCCCCCCCCAAGACACACACAACCCACAATGAAAATGTTTGGACGGAAGATGCCATGGATGCACTGTGCATGCGAGCCAAGTTGAAAACAAATTTGCGGTCTGAGGAAATAACGTGATAGAAAACTGACTAACATGGCAGTAGCATACATTTTACTTCTGCCCATGGACAAGAAGCACTAATTGCTATTAGAAAAGTAGAAAGGCCAAAGGCTATCAGGTTGCTCACCGACAGCAACAACCAGGAAGAGGGGGGGGGGCATGATTGTGAGGGCAGCTGGTCTCTAATGCTTGTGCTTTACTAAAAGTTGCAAGCAAGACTTTTAAAGAAAAATTACCCCAAACTATTGAAACAAAACAATATTTCATTTCATTTCTCATACCGAAAAGGTTGGTATGAGGAACTTTGCCCGGCTGACACGACTCAGATTCTCGTTGTCATCTGCCTCGAGAAGCTTTTGTCAAAACGCGTCTACCACACCGCAATCACTTTGAATCTCCAATCAACCTTTCACCCAGCAAGACATTTCTTGTGGCTGTGGTGTACTGAAGGCGCGAGCGCAAACTTAGTGAATGCATCTCAAAATGCCCCTTTGCGAGCCCAGGACTTCGTCGCCTCCACGCCTAAGTCTCCTCGAGCAGGACCATGCTTGGGTCTCTGTCATGCTTTGGTTTAGTAAAGCTAGTGGCACTTCGCACTAAGACTGTCATGGTGTCATGTGCCGCTCCGCACGTGACACCGGCACAGAGTTCTTGTTCGAAGTAGCAAATGTAGATTTCGATATTGGACAACGGTGCCACGGTGTGGTCGTGCAATGTTAGAGTTTGGGGGCACTATGGGGTCGTGAACGTGTTCGGTTCGTCCTGGCTGTCATTTGCTCGTCTGCTCCTTCCTGTTGGTGCGCTTGGGAAGGACAAACGGCGGACCTGATCAATCGATCTATGGATCAGTTCGTCGTGTGAATCAGCCACTTATAATGAGTGCTGTTCATTTTGAACTTGATATAAATTAACTGAGCAGCACCATATTGTAGGACGGCTAACCCCACCTAAAACCCCTGGATATGTTTGTGTTAGTTTCGTAAGTGGTGTCAAAGTGGCAGTGCACGAGGCCTGTGCAGCACTTGGAAGCAAATGGCAGTGTAGCCCTGAAATGAAAGGCCCTTGGAAGTGAGTGGCACGTGTCTCTCGCGTTCACACAATTAATGCTGAACCGCATGTACACGATTTAGCGAGTAACGGCAACGCGCGACGGAGATTTCTCTGTTGCTCTTTGCGTTGCTTGGTTTTGGATTTCTAGAAAACTTTGCTCATCGCCTTGGTGGCTTGCTCCCGTCGCTTTCATGTGGTTTGCCTCGTCGTGCGGTTGATCGAGCGATAGCGAAAAAGGGTTGCCATCACTTGTCTCGTCGCTCGCTAAATTGCTTTACATGCGGTTTACACTTTATGGTTGTCGGCACTTGCCAAAATGTGGAGTGTAAATTTTTTCGATGGCTTTGTCCTTGCCGATTTTCGGACTGCTGGGAAAATTTTGGGTTTCAGTAAAATACGACCACGTGATTTCTCCTTTGCGCATGAACTGAGAAGGAAAGCTGTGGAGGAAATAGTTTGAAAATAAGTTCAGAAAGCTTTCAAGGAAGTAGTTTAAAACAGCTTTTTTTTCTGTTTCTTTTGTCACTACTCGATGAGTTTTTTTCTTTTTCTTCCAACCTTCACAATGAAGTACTGCCAGAGGGTTGTATGTTTACAAGCGCAACATACACAGGAGTTTGTATAAAAAGTCAGTGCCCCATTCAGAAAAGAACTTTTTATGCTCTTCGGAAGCAACATCATCAATACAGACCCTACTTCTAAAGGCGCTCGTCACACAATGATTCGAGTAGTTTCCGAGGAAGAAAATCGAACTTTAATTAAACCTCCCACAGTGGAAGCGAATACGATCGCCAGCACGCTAACGGGTGCCTTTAGTAATCATGGGTTCCGCCAAACACACCGTCTAGCTAGGTGGTACCAAGCTGCCACCCGATTTGCAGAAATCAAGCCTTTTCAACCGATCTACGAGATAAAGCTCCTGTCACACTCACCAAGTGCCTCGCCTGCTCCCCCCCCCTCCCCCCCCTGCCTCCGGTGGGATTTTTGCCACTAGGTGCGCTCCCGCAGTCTGAGTATTCGTTCAATGACAGGTCGGTTTGGGGACTTCCTTGGCAAAGGCTCGAGGGTCATCCAATGCGGAAAGCACGTGTGCGACAAGGAACCGCACACGTTCGCTTTCACGCCGACTGCACACATAAGAACACGTCATTAACGCTCCGAACAGAAAGGACTGAAAAAGTAGAACGAATGGGCAAGCACTCACCAATTAGACTTAAATCCATAGCTAATGACCCACACCAGTTGAATATATTCTCACTTTAAATATAACTTTAAAAACGATGAATATTATAGATTGTGAAGGTCACATTAAGCTGATTTAAAATAATTGTGTTAACCCCATCAAAATGACTTTATTGTAATGTACGTACGAGAGGACACAGTGTAGATCGTAGTGAGAAGGTATTGATGATGCGGGTGTGAAAATATATTATCTATGTGTCCCTTTTGCCGTATAAATATACGTAGAGCGACCATTTTTTCGATGTAGAAGAAGTTCATAATCAAACGATATGCCACGATGGGCAGCTTATTAGTTGGGGGTTGATAATCGCTGAAGAAGCGCCTCTTCAAATGCTCCCTCAGCCCACTTACTCATTCCATTCAGAAATTTGTGTATGGAAGATATTGGGCGTTGGGCGTGTTTTGCAGGCAGAACATTCATACCATCTATGTGATGGTGGATGTCGCACTCTAACTGCCCTAATTTTGGAAATTAAATAAAGCAACATTGGAGTCTAGGGCCTGTACCTGAGGATATACTTTTATACAGGGATTTTATACGTATTATTGAAGAAATATTCCACATAATATTTTTTTTTAGTTTCTGCCTTACCGTTTAATTTTCGTTTCTTACGACAAGTCGTACTCCTTTCTTATTGTTGTTTGCGGGAGGGATTGTTTTACTACACTCTTATCCGCTTCATAGGTCTTAACTGTTTCGAATACAAAAGTATAATGGAAATGTTGGACACAGATAAAAAACAATTTTAACCTTTATTCTTGAAGCATATTTCCAAAGACTGGCGCGTCTTCTTAATCTACACGAGTTTTGCAGCTCTACCCTGCAATGCTTTCCACAAGGGAGAAATAGTCGCATCTACGGCGAGCGCCTGCTGCACATTTTGCCGGTGTTGTCAACGTGAGGTTCGGTTAAAGTACGACAAGACCGGCCCGACAATGTACAAAAGATATCCGCTTTTACGTATGCCGGCCTAATCTTTACAGCGACACTCTCCGCTGGATATCTTTCTGCCTGGCGAGTTTTTCTCGGGAGCAGGTTGGAGCTTTACCGAACCACAAATCTGAAAAGAACGAACGTTTTATTTATTTTTTATTGCCGCACATTAATATATTTGTAAGCGCGATGTGATGGTTTAAATTGTAAAGAATGAAGTATACCCAGAAACGCACACTCCATACTTTCAAGACACCCTTAATAACAGAGGAGGTGCGTGCGCTCCGGTGTCTTTCTTGTTCAGTCTTAAATTTTTATATATATTTATACCGGGTGTAATTCGAGCAGATTTATTACAAAACATTCATGAAAGGGTGCTAATACGGCTTGTATAGGTGAATTAAACGGCCAAGGGGACAATATGTGGGTGGCTAATCTTTGCGATAAGTCAGCTAATAATTAAACATCGCTAATTAACTGTTTAACTAGTTGAAGCAGCCATATTGTTCCATTTAGAAACTTACTCGAGCGTCATCAAAAACCACTAAGTCAACACTTCCTAGAACGACTTGAAGCACGTGGGAAATTTGGGGGCGCGCCAAAGTTATCACTCCTGCAGCAAGCGCAATGCTAGCAGTGGCAAAACGCAATGATTGTTTAATCACCCGCGTTTTGCCACTGCTAGCTTTGCGCCTGCTGCACGAGTGTAAGTTCGCTGCGCCCCCGAGGTTCCCACGAGCTTCAAGTCACTCTAAAAGAGTTGATTTAGTGGTTTTCGATAACGTGCAGTACGTTTCTAATTGGAGCTATATGTCTAGTTTCACAACTTAAAAGTTAATTAATGACTTTTAATTATTATCCGACTAATCACAAATATTAGCCACCCACATCATGTCCCCCTGGCCGTATAACTCACCTGCACAAACCGTATTATGGGATATTTTTACGAACGGTTTGTAATAAATATGTTCGAATTAAAATAGAACACCCGGCATATATATGCACATAAGAATAAACAGCGAAAATAAAACCACGTCCATCACTTGCTTTCTTTTATGCTTTTTATTCTTTCAATCATATTTGTATCCTCTCTTCGTACAATTCCCCGTCAGTGCACTATGAGGTAGATTAAAATATTCAGGGTGTGTGTTTTTAATCTTCCAGCACGTATTTATTACAGGACATCGATTAAAAAGTATACTCCGATTAATCTGTACCCTTCAATCGAATAATTTATATATTATAAGCCCGCGTTAAAGACAGGCGTAAAAATTACCAAAAGAGCAAAAACACCATTTATTTTTTTAGAAACTTTGCAATGCGGATTTTCGGCAGGGAATATATATGTGCAGATGAGTACAGTCTAAAGATAAACTCAGATAATTATTCATGCGGTGAAGTCATAGCAGAACTACGTTTCTAGTCTTCTTCGATATGATAATGAGCGTCCGAGTTTCTAGCTTCTTCACAATCATCCTTCCTGCACTATACAAGTACACAAAAATCATTTCACAAAAAGAGAACTTTTTTTTTTAATGACCGATTTTTTTTAGTTCTGAGAAACTCTTGGGTTTGCCGGATAAGCAAACGGTAAAGAGACACAACCTGTCTTTTACGCTAGCCAGCAGACATCATGGCCCTTTGCCACTGAGGGCACAAGTGCGACTGACAATTGCCAAAGTCGACTGCTTTGAAAGGATTGACAACGTCGCTAGAGCGACTTCTATCAAGTATTATTAAAAAAATGTGTTTCTAACCGTCGCACTGAGTGCGTCTGTGTAACATCAACGCCCGCCACTAAAAAAAATACCAAAGGTAATTTTTAATGGTTTACCTGGTTTTAAGTTTAACCGATTAACCTGTTAAAATGTTTAATCAAGATTAAATTATGAAGTGGTTAATCGGAAATTGATTCGATCAATCGCCTAGCCTTATTTTTTTCATTCTTGGCAAACACTAGATTATAGAATAATCGTCATGGTAGGGACGGCAATTAACTAAAACCTGTTGATAAGCTTTTTAGTTGCTGGTTGTATGGGTCTGTATTTGAAGTTTTGACGGCAATTACTAATAAAGGTTGGAACAATAGAGTAATTTAAAAAGTACAGCATTTCTTAGATATGAATAATAACATTTACACGCTCTTTAACCTGATTTAATATTGGTGCGCGAAAAGTGCGTCGCAAGGTCTTTCCAGAATGACGTTTAGAACAGTGACGTAGTCGTTTGAAGAGTATCATTGTTTTCTAAATAGCGAGTGCTTGGTGGGTACGCAAACCACACAAGTGGCGATGTGACTAAAACGACGACGTCACTTTTCTAAGCGTAATTGTGGGCAGCGCTTTTGGCGCGCTTTCGGCGCGCAATTTTTAAATCCGGCTAAAAAATTACTAATTTTGTCAATCAATATCTAAACAATCATTTCCAAACAGCATAGATTATGGCCAAGCAATGGCCAGTGGCTGGCGACGGTCTTTCGGCCAGCGGCCAAAGAGTGGCCATTCATTGGCCGATGCTTGGCCGATGGCTGATAGCCAGTTGCCATTGGCTAATGGCCAGATAAAGGCCAGTCATGCGCCAATGGCTGGCCATTTCTGGCCACTGGCCAAAGACCATTGCCATTTACTGGCCATTGCATGGCCATAATCCGTGCTGCTTGGGTTATTTCTGCACATCATTTCGACTGGTCTGGCCTGTAATTGTAAATGTCATCAGTACTGCAATTGGTGCATGACCTCTGAAAACACTATTAAAAGTTGATTCACATATTTTGTATAGTCAGTCAAGTTGCCACGACGATTATTCCCTCATCCAAGGTCCACTGAGACTGAAAAATACACGATGAATACGGCCCTCGTCTAGCTGTCAACCGCTTTTAAATCTATATTCTACATATATTACATATATATATATATATATATATATATATATATATATAGGTGAAGTAAGGTAAATAGAAAAACAATGGACCGGGAAAAGTTAATAAGTCAAAGATGCGTAACTGTCGGAGTTACTACTTGGAACTTTAATACTACGTTTCGAGCGGGGACCGCTCTTCACCTGAAGAAGAGCGGTCGCCGCTCGAAACGTCGTAGTAAACTTCGAAGTAGTAACTCCGACAGTACGTATACTTTGACTTTATATAATATATATATATATATATATATATATATATATATATATATATATATATATATATATATATATATATATTCTGAAAGTAGACAGGTTTTTTATGCTAAAAGTCAGGTGAGGGCTGGTTGGTTATTTGATATCTTGAAAGAAAAACAGCGCAACTGGAGAACGACGAAGACCACGAACAAAACATCACTGAGTCCCGTCTGGTCGTGTTCTTTGACTTGATACAGTTGCGCTGATTTTTCCTCAATAGGTTTTTATACTTATTTTTCTATTGGTATACGTATAAACTTAAAATAAAGTAAAATAATGCTTATCTGTAATATAGAAGAGGAACAACGTTTAGAGGAAAAAAATAAAAAAATCCACTAACCTAAGTAACATACTTAGACACTAATTTTAGACTATGAAGTATTTAATAAATATAAAACATTTTACTATTTATGAAAAGTAAGCGTTATAGTCGAAGCTCGTTTAAACAATTCATAATATACACTCTTGCAAAAACGAAACAAGAAAAAAATGGGCGAGCACTAGTTGGTAAAAAAATAGTTTTATCTTGTTTGAAGTTGTGGTGGGTCCTGTATTTGTAGCAGTTCACTTTTTCCCGAAATTATCTTTAGAACTTGCGTATGTAAGGCAAACTATTGACAAGGACTTACAGTTGCGAGTAAGTCGGTACAGTTTTGAACAAAACATGAGAGTCAAACGTTTGATTAGAGTCGCAGCTTGCTATCAGAGTGCCGACACGCCGATGCTTCTCTTAGGCATTGCATTAGGGCGACCAAATCGACGGCTACATTATGGCGGCTCTGCGGAATGGGATCGAACCGGGGTGGACAAGTCTAGAAAAAGCCTTCACGCGAAAGGGCAAGAGGGCTTGAATATTTTTTTTATAAACTAGTATACACGCTGCTTGACAGAGATGGCTCGAGAAGCTTTTCTCAACTAAAGCGCAAACTTGTGTCGCAGTACCTCGAAGGCGGAAATATCGACCTTACGCTCCACAAACACAAGGTTCAAAATCGATAAGTCTTATACTCAAGGAGCAATTCACATTTGAGTAAAAAGAAAGCGTTAACTTTGACGATCAGTAAAATGAATGCCATTGGTTACTTTTCACTGAGTAAGAAGTAACGCTACTTAGTGATATTGCATAGTGTAGATAGATGGCTGTACTCAGAAAAAGTATCTGATTGGGCACGGAAGTTAGGGACTACGCTGTTTTCCTTAATTATGCAGCATTTCACACAATGCAACAACAACAAAAAGTGTCATAAGTAGAAAGTTCCAATTGTATGTGGAACATTGTTAAATATTATAGACAACACATGCAATGAACTACAACCTCTCTTTTTCGTTGCTTCCCGTAGTTAAATGTACCTCTGCTCGTGCACATCTCCAGGTACCCTGCTATCCACATCTTAATCCGATTCCGCGTCAAGATGTCCAGCGAGTCAAATGACCCAACGTTTCAAGATATCTGTTATCGGACCTCCTGACATGTTGGACCTCTAGACGTGTTAGACCTCTTGACACGCCATGGATCTTTTGACACGTTGGATCTCTTGCAGCGTTGGACCTCGTAGCACACATTGAATTTTTTGACTGGTGATTCACAAGTCAGGAGGTCCGACGTATTAGGAGATCCATTGTTGGATCCTTCTGACTCGAATGGACCTCCTGACTCCTCTCTGATTACCGGAAGAGATGGGGAACGGCTTCGAAGAAAGTGGGAATAGAAAGAAGAGGAAAAGGAAAAAGCAAAGCAAAGCAACGATGTACGACGACTTTCAGGTGGCAAGGAGCATCGTGACTGTCACTGCACTAAAACAGAATAAAACACCGCAAAAAAAAAAAAAAAAGAGGGAGATGGGAGAAGAGGGTACAGTGACCTCGGGGACGACTAGGTTTTGGGATCTTGAATGGTTGGCTGTATCACGGCGTTGCGCGTTTTCAATTTCAATCGGCTGGTGACCAACGCCATCTCTCCGTGCAGTATGCTTGACTACCGGAGGATTTATTCGAGAGTTGTGCGCGCTGTGCGACCGCGGGAACGCAGGCTGTTTCTTGAATTTAGACGAGCAGTTTGTCGGTGACTTGTTTACGACGCGCGTATACGCAGCATAAGCTCAACTGGTAGCAATTTTTTAATTATGTGAATGATTTGGACAGCGTAATGTTTGTCAGTCATCCAGAGGGTCAGCATGTCTTTCCGCAGTATATTGCCGATATGGCCAGTGCACCATGACCGCTAACTGGCACCACGCCGTACGGAGAAACAGCATAGGCGTGAAATCGTGTAATCCTTAACTGCGTGGTGCGCGGAAAGACCCCAGTCTATACTCAATTTCAACTAAGGATGGACCGTAGCCGATCCTAGAAGTTGTCCCAGTCCATCCGAAGCAGCGAAAGCGTCACGGCAGATGTCGTTTCGTGCGTTGCCGCGCCGAACCGGAAAGTCACGTTACACAATGTCGGCACAGGATCGGTTGCTCTGGCTCCTAGCGTCCGCTACGGTCAATCTTAAGGTGAAACAAAGTACAGCTGTAATACGGCCACGGCTAAATTGCTAATTTGCGAGTTGGAGATATGTCGCCCTCTGGATGGCTGACAAACATTGCGCTGTCTAAATATCCACACACACCACTCAGATTTGTGTTGACTTCGTGCAGTTCGTCATCTTCATTTTCTCTGTTTGATATCTATTGAATAATTGAAAAATTCCAAGATGTGGATCTGGTACTGGTAAAGGCGAGCGGGTTGAACATAAATACATAAAATTGAAAGACATAGAACATGGAGGACAAGCACAGGTGGTTGTCCTGTGCTTGTCCTCCGTGTTCTATTCTTTCAATTTTATGGATCTAGTAGTTGGTTGAAGAACAAAGCTGTAACGACGACGAATGTGTCTGCCAAATTAGATGTCGAAGAGAATAGATTGGTACCTTCAAACAGGCATGAACGCATTGTTTTGCGGCGCTCAGTGAGTTAGTTTTTTGCACAAGAGAAACGTATTTTACATAAGTTATGCATCGCCTACAAGATGATATATACCATTTATTTTTAGCAAGTGTAAACGCGACACAATCGCGTTTCGAAAACGTGCGAAAGGGCGTCATCTTTCATGGCCGTGGTGGGGCATTCTTCTTTAGCCAATAGACAGATCGATCAAACGATTGAGCATTTCATGTATATACGCACACTTTGTGGATTTTCTTGCAGAAAGTAGTTTACAAACAAAGTCTACCTATCATAAGCTTTACTCTGCCATTCATGGTAAGTGCTAAGGCAGTTGACAAGTTGTTGAAGTCTGCGTTTTTATCGCTCACATATCAAATCGCGATCATCGGTAATATCGTTTAAGACTAAACGGACTCATTTTCGTCGAGTTTTTGTGGAGAAAGTTCGTTTCATAAGCTCACACTCGGAGTTTCCATGAATGGTTTCTCCAGCTCAGACTAAGCGCCTACTTCCCAAATTTGGTATTGTCCATATCTCCCACAACACACTTTTCGAGGTTTCAGCTTTTTTGCGATGTATCTGAAGACACGAATGAAGAGAAATTCAGCTGAACTCATTTTGTGCTACCATGCACGTTGGTCACATTGTCATGCTTCACCGAAAACTTGAAGAAAATAGAGTTTGATTCAAACTTTCACGTGTGTCTGGCAAATTACGCTTCTCACTCAATTTTCCGTCATAACTAAGTCGGTTTTCGATCAGCTTAGTGCTGCTGACTCTGGAGAGTAAAGTAAATAAACCAGTCACTAACCCGCCATCCTTGTCGATTACGATTGTGGGGCGTTTCTTCCATTGTGTTTTATTCGTATGGGTAGACACTGCTACATTTACACTTGGTAAATACTTTTTAACGCGTGTTTTTTTTCAGTTTTTCGCGTTTTTATTGCTTTGATAGAAACACGTACATTTTATTTCCGACCTAAAACTCACCATAAAAAAGCTCTCCGAATACAATCTAACCGGACATTAGCTCACTAATTTCTCACAAACCCACGCACAAAAAGCTCACCGAGCGCTAAGTTGGTCCTTCTTACAAATGACTATTCCAATTTTATATTTGTAGGGACCCATAGGTTTTGACCAGAAAACTACGTAAAACTACACAACCTCATTATAGCACTTAGAGATATAAGTACATCCCAGAAGCAAGGGAAAATAAAAAAGCCTTCTGTGAGAAGAATACCTACGGGATAACCGTAGTATAGAATAAGACAACTTCAGCAGTGAGTAACGTTCCACGCAAAGAATTATATTCAAAAGCATGGGGGCAGCGGCTGGATACTGCGCCGGAGCAACTTAGAATGCCTTGATTCAATATTCGTTTTCTCAGGAATTGAAATAATGTTTTCTCTGTAACGTTGACTTACGGAAGAGAAAGGGGGGGGGGAGGGGACCAATTTTTTTTTTCTATTTAAATTCTACACTTTAATTTTTTTCATAAAAATTATCTTGGCGCTATAGACCTCTGGACAAAATTACATGCATTGACTCGTGTCTGGCGACACAGAAGGTCCAACGCGTCAAGAGATCTATTATTAGACGTTTTGACTCTATGGATCTTTTCTATCGTTAGATTTCTTGACCAGAGGCGTCCTAATCTCCAACACGGGATCCCGCGTTTTCTGAACTTTGTTTGATACCATCGGGCCTCCTAGGAGAGTTTGCTGATCAATGAAGGTGTTTCTCTCGGCTGCTAACTCACCCTGAGGAGGAATTTGAAGGTTACGTGATGGGGTCCATGGTGGACTGAAAAACTGAATATACCTAACGTTACATCAAAATGGCTGCTGTAAGTTCGTCCTCGCTTCGAACATCAAAGTCCGATTGTGTGCGCAGAGAAAGTGTGTAAAAGCTTTAGATCTAAGTGAAATAAACCGTTTTCGTGTACTTTAAGAAAGAAGCATGTAAAGTTATTTTTGGCTAATGCGGTGTTAATTGTGAATCAAAATAAAGCAACAGACGAGGCTTACGTCTGTCAAGCGGAATGTAGTGCAACGCTAGGTACTTTCTTCCATAGAAGCAATAAGCCAATTACGTGATCGAAAAATCCCTCTTACGTGTGGAGCTATCCGCCTGTAGAGCTGCCCGCATTCATCAGCTAGCCTGCCCTATGAGAAAAAAGGAACGCGCCAGGTAAACATCTCCACAGACAACCTAAAAAGAGGCCGCACCTTGATAGATAGGGAAGAAGCACCATCCCTTGGAGTGTCTGTTTTTGGAGGAATTCGTTTCCTAGTCACATCAAGAAAGCATCCAAATTAAAGAAAAAAAAATGTTATAACAAAGCAGCAATCGGAGGCGTCTGAGGCGCCATAATCGTAACTCAGATCCAGCTGCCCCGTTTTTAGTGCCTTCTTTTGTGTCGGGTCATGAAAACGGCGGCGCTTCTGCTAGCTCGTTTCAGTACACCGCGGAAGGTAAGGCAGTCTGCGAGGAGAAGGCGTTGCGGGGAGAACGGGCATTATGGGGGACGTGGCGGCAAATGGCCGGGAAAAGAGCATTGTGGCAATGGGGTCCATCTCATGAGGAGCGAAGGCATAACGACACTGCCACTGTACGGGGGCCGTGTTCGTAATGAGGGAAGAGCTAATGCAGTCACCTTTCGGCAGTAAAATGGCTCTCACGCCGAAGCGATGGCGAGTCTGTGCGGGGCGTTCGTTTCTTTACACCTTGTAAGACGAGAAAAACGTTAGAGGTAAACAACAAAAAAACAAATACTCGTCAAAAGCTTGATATAAATAAAAAAATAAAAATGGCGTCAGCAGCACGAAGATGATGAGCAGAAAAGAAGAAGCGGTAAGGAAGTGTATGTTGCCCCAACATGGTTCATCTGTGCTGTTTGCGGGACAAAAACCTTGCGAGTGCAGTATCATCGTGTAATAATAGGGTGTTGGAGGAAACTAGGCCTAACTACACCATCTAGCATGGTTTAGGAGTAGATATGAACACTATTATATTTTACTATATTTTTGTTCTGACTTTTACCAAAAAAGAAGAATTGCGAGTAAAGAGGCATCCTTCGTCTGTTTTTTCTTCTCTGCCCTCACTTTATGCCATTAAAACGAAAATTACAGCAATTGAGGCTGAGCTTGAAACCCTTTTCGAGACTAGAGCCGAGGTAACTAGCATTCGAGTGCTCTCGCTGATCAAGCCACGGCTACAGCGTCATTGCTATCTCGGAGTAACGACCTGGAAAACCAATCCCGCCGCTGCAATTTGCTTTTTCGCGGCATAACCGACGTCCGAGGAGAGTCATGGGCGATATCTGAACAAAAAGTACTGAAATTCGCCAAAGAGAACCTTGGTATTACTTTACAAAATTCTGAAATTGAGCGTGCGCATAGGATTGGTACATTTCAAGATGGGAAAAACCGACCCATAATAACGTGTTTTTCGTCTTTCAAAACTAAAAGTCAGTTACTACAGAATGGCTCTCGCCTCAAGGGCGGCTTATTTTCTATTTCAGAAGACTTTTTGTGAAAATACACGGATCGCGCGCCAAAACCTTGTTACATTTGCCAAAAGTCAGTCTCTACCTTTCAAGCTTCGGCTAGATAAGCTTCACATTGGCACTAAGACATTCATATATGATGCTCAGACAGAAACCGTAATAGAAATGTTGAGATAAGGGAAGCGGGGAGTGCTACTGATATCGCGGGTTCCCAAAAGTTTAATCAGTGTTTTGTATGCAAACGCACGTAGCGTAATACCCAAGCGTGATGATCTGTCGTCTATTATTACCTCACAGTGATGCTGACGTTGTTTTGTTATCAGAAACGTGGCTTCACTCTGACGTCGATGATAGTGAAATAATGCCAAACCATCCCTATTTCAATATTTATCGACATGACAGAGCAAACCGTCGAGGTGGTGGAGTCCGTATCGTTGTAGACAGAAGAATCACAAGTCAGAAGGCTGTGTCTCACAGTGCTCTCGAGATTGTTTGGGTTTCTTTAAGTTGTTGTTTTGGGTCCTTTTTGATTGGTGCATGTTACCGTCCTCCTGACGCTTCCCCTGAATTTAGAAACTTGCTTCGTTATGAACTGTCTATGTTCTCACTGAGTCATACCAAAAACCTATTTGTCTTTTTGGTGATTTTAATTTTCCTGGTATAGACTGGAATGCTCAGACTAGGAGTTGTTTCGGGGGATCAAGTGTGGACCGCGATTTTATAGACTTGTGTTTTTCTTTTAACCTCACCCAGTGGGTTTCCTTCCCTACAAGGATCACTGAAAATAGTTCAAATATTCTGGATTTGGCACTTGTCACTGATCCTTTTCTAGTTAAGGATTTATCTCCACTAGATGGCATTAGCGACCACAATGCTCTTCATTGTTTTCTTGATATCAAACCATCAAAATCGACGAGCACTTCTAAAAGATACGTTTGTACCACAAGGGAAACTATGACATGATGAACTCGAGCTCTCGGACTATTTTTGTTTCTTTTAATGAAACCTTCGACTGCCATAACGTTGATGAAAATTGGCAAGCTTTTAAGACCAAATTGTTTGAACCTAATGAAAAATACATACCGTGCGCAACAATTCGAACTACCACGTCTAGACCATGGAATTCCCTTCGTCGGGTATCTAACAAAAAGAAAAGATTTTCAGGAACGCTAAAAAAGCAAATACAACAGAAGCTTGGTCTAAGCATGCCACTTGCTCTTCTGAATATAAAAGTATATTGAGGGAGTGTAAGCGCCCATTCTTTCAGCACACTCTTCCTAATGTGTTACTAAACAACTCTAAAATATTTTGGAGCCTTGTTAATGAAAAACCACACTCAGAAATCAATCTAGTGAATAGCTCAGGTGATAACATATTGAATAGTGAATGTGCAAATATTCTAAACAGGGTATTTTCTGATGCTTTCACTGTTTCTACACCCATTACTGGAATTCCTCTTGTTTATAAAAAATTATTTTCCAATGGATCCTATTATTATAGACTTTCAAGGTGTAATCAGCTTGATAAAATCCCTCAAAATGTCTTCATCATGTGGCATAGACGGTATTAATTTGAAGGTATCTAAGTAACACTAAATTTGCATCCGGCCTTTAGCTCACAAATATATTTCAGCAGTCCCTGGATACAGGTGTGTTACCTTCCGACTGGAAAATTGGTAAGGTCATTCCGGTCCACAAGTCCGGCAGTAAAACATCTCCACTAAATTATCGGCCAATATCACTCACCTGTCATCTCCTGAAAGATCCTCGAGCACGCCCTCTACATGCACCTGATTAACTTCCTGGATTCCTGCAACTTCTTCACCAACGCGCAGCATGGCTTCGGAAATACCTGTCTTGTGAGACCCAGGTAATGTTTCTCATTAACGACCTGTTTAAAAATCTTGACACTGGTTATCAAACTAACGCTGTTTTTCTTGATTTTGCCGAAGCTTTTCGATAAAGTTACACATAATTGCCTTCTCTTTTAAACTTAGTTCGCTAAACATGGACCCTCCTGTTCTTCAATGGATTGAATCACTCCTTAGTCATCGCTCAAATTCGTTTCCGCTAACAGCACGTCCTCCTCTTTCTCTCCGTTTCTTCCGGTGTTCCACTGGGAACTGTACTTGGGCTCTTACTCGTTTTAATCTACATTAACGATCTTCCTCTTCACCTCTCGTCCGCTGTTCGTCTTTTCGCTGAAGACTGTATTGTTTATAGACTAATAAGGACCGAGACGACCATATT
>JAZHYW010002034.1:0-54705 GCA_037355805.1 Ixodes ricinus | reverse complement strand
GTTGTTTAATGACAACCGCAAGGTTTAACCCAATACGAACTGTTTATTAGTCTAAATCTACAACTCAAGCTTCGTTAAAACAGAGAAGAGTTCTTTTTGCGTGGCGTCTTTCGTGGCGTTCCTTTTCGATCTGTGCTCTGAGACCCCTGTCGTCCCGTGATCATTTTCCTTCTCCTCCTCACGCCGACGTTTCAGATTCCGCTTCTTTCTCGGTCCTCTTTTCACACGCCCAGGTGGTTGATGGCGGCGGCAGACATCTCGTCTTGCTCAAGTTCGCCCGAGCTGGTGTAAACATCACGCGAGGCCACGGCCAAAGCTCAGTCCGTCAGGAGCCCGATGAGGTTACTCGAGCATCCACGTGCTTTCCTCGTGCTCGTCTCTCTTCTTCTTTGTGTGTACTTATTTTCGTCCTGTCTGTTTCCTTTTTTTACGCTGCGCCGTACCACGTGAGATTTATGGCCATCTCGTTGTCGGTTCTTCTTTTCTTTCCGTCCCGAGCTCCGAGTCAGAGTTCAACTTACAACAATCTCCCCCGGAATGAGCGGGCACGGTCATTCTTTTAACTCCAACGGGTACAGATGTTGAATGGGCCGGCGAAGCCTTCCTCCCCGGGTAGGATCAGCTTACATGCTCTTGCTCTGCCGTCCCTTCCTTGAATGGTCTCCTCGATTCTGCAGGTTTTCCACATGTGTCTTGGTAGACGGTCTTCCTTTAGAAGAACTAGGTCACCAGCTTGGAGTCCCGATGAGGCAGTCGGTTTGACCAGGTGCGCTGACCTTAGTTCGAGCAGATACTCACGCCGCCACCTTCTCCAGAAATTGTCCACCACCGCAGTGCGGTATTTCCATCTTCGAGCAAGCTGATCTCCAGCTGGTAGCGCTTCCGTTGGTAGTCGATGTGGCGGAAGGCTCGTTAGTTTCCTCCCCACTAGGAAGTGAGCTGGGGAAAGCACCTCTGGTTCCTCGGCGTTGGCGTACACGTACGTAAGAGGGCGAGAATTTATGACGGCCTCGACCTCGGCCAGGACAGTCGTTAGTTCCTCAAAATCCAAGCTGCTGCGTCCCAACACCTTGCGCAGAGACACCTTGACGGATCGCACCATTCTTTCCCAAAATCCGCCCCACCATGCAGCCCTCTCGACGATAAATTTCCAACGGATTCTGTGATTCGAGAAGTATGCCTGCACTTCTTCTGACCGAATGGCACGGAAGATTAGTTCAAGGTCCTTCGACGTTCGTTTGAATGTTAAAGCGTTGTCAGAATATACTGTCGTGCTGATCCCGCGTCGTGCGACAAAGCGCTTGAAAGCCAACAAAAATGTGGCGGAGGAGAGGTCACTCACCAGCTCCAGGTGGACCGCCCGTGTAACAGCGCACGTGAATAAAGCGATGTAACACTTGCTGCTTCCTTTCCCTTGACGGCAGATCAAAGGTCCTGCGAAGTCTACCCCTGTGATGCTGAAAGGGTCGCTTCTTGTGACTCGGTCCGCCGGCAAGGGAGCCATTGGCTCGGATGCGGGCAGGCAACTTTGTTTTCGGCAGGCGAAACACTTGTGAATTACTTTCTTTACGGCTTGTCGTCCTCTGATGATCCAGTAGGATTCCCGTAGCCGTCCTAACGTATCTCGAACCCCAGCATGGAGCAGCCGACGGTGTTCCCCAGCGATGAGAAGGGTGGTGAAAGGGTGATCGGCGGTAAGGACGATTGGGTGCTTCACATTCTCGCTGTTGTCACTGTGCTGCAATCGTCCACCCACTCGAACCAATCCGTCGCTGTCCAGGAATGGGTTCAAATTCCTGAGTGTCGATTTTCTGTCAACTTGTTTGTCTTCACGCAAGCTCGTGATTTCTGGTACAAAAGTCTCCCTTTGTGCAATGGTAAGCCAATACGTTTCGGCTTCTATCAGTTCTTCGCTTGAGAGAGGTCCGCTTCGTTTGTCTGCTGTCTTGGCACAATTCTTCACGAAACGTTTGATCCAGGCAGTTACGCGGATCACCTTGGTTGACGAGTTGTACCTCTCCAAGTCGAAAACTGGAAACAGAGCTGGTGCAGTTACTTGTAACACCATTGCCTTCTTTTCTTCCGCTTTGTTGTCCGCAACCTGGTGAGCATTTTCCACTTGACCTGGCCAGCCTTCTTCATTGCCTGGCAGTGAAACTTGGTACCGTTCGTTCTCGAACTTTACGGATTTCTTGAATTCGCTGAGCAACTCCGTCTCTGAAGTCTTCGTCACGTTGTCAGCTATTCCGATGTGTTCAAGTTCCCAGAATGATCTGAGCTGAGCCGAAATTTCCGCGTCGTTTGTTTCGGACACAGTCACCCTCATCACTCCAGTTGTTGGTGAGTAGATTGTCGCAGAAGTAGAGGTAACGGGACCCTGAAGTGTCCACCCGAGGATGGTGTCAACTGCCATCAGCTTCCCATCCAAGCGCTTGACACCGCCGTTCACAATGTCCCAGAAGTGATCGGCTCCGATGAGAAGGCTGATTCCCTCCTCGCATGGATTGCCCGAGAGCTCCACATCCGCAAGGTTCATTCCGTCAGGCAGGCCCCGCAGTTCCTCGGAGGGGTTGTTCATGACATCTGAGCAGATGTGAGGAACCTCGAGGGCTTCTATTCTTACGCATCTTCTGTCGTATTGGCTGCGGAGCCACAGTTCCACTCGCTTGCATTTAGTTTTCGTTGCTGCGTCTCCAAACGTGAAAATGGTCAAGTCCTCCTCACCCAGTTCCTTCAGGTGAAGCCTCTTGGAGACGGTTTGGCGAATAAAAGTCCGCTGGCTTCCGCCGTCGATGAGAAGCCTAATCCGGCAACGCTCTCTTTCACCTTCTGCCCAGGCTTGAGCTGTCTGCAGAAGTACACGTTTTCCACTGTTCCTTTCTTTGTTTGTGATCTTGAGCGTTGACTGGAGTGTCGTTCCTCCCGAAGTCGATGTTTCACCGGTGTCCGCCATTTCTTTCGCCGTAGTCTTATGCTGAGGTTTGAAGTTCGGGTCGCACATAGCACTGGCGTGTCTCCCTGCACACTGCGCACACTTCAGCCACTTTGCACTTCTGCAATCCTTTGCTCGATGGTTTCTCTTGGTGCAGCGATAACATCGGTTTTCAGCCTTCAGTATACGCTTGCGTTCATCGTTGGTCATTGAGGATGTGCAGTCCGCAGTCAGATGAGCACCTGATTTGCAGAACACGCAGTTCTTTTCATCCAGGCCCGCTGCCGTTGTTAGTACAGATGCAGAAGGAGGATAACGACTCTGCCGATCCTTGCTCGCACGAAGGCTTCTTTGATCCTCGGTTCGTGGCATGGAATGTCCTGACCCGTATAAACTTCTTTCTCGGCTTTCTATCTCGATTTTCAGGAAGTCCAGAAAGTCTCTCAGCTCGTTGTGCTTGGTCGCTGTTCGTGAGGCGGACCTCCGGTTGTACTCCAGGCTCAGATCGGCCGGCACGACCTTTCGAAGAACGGTAAGGAGCATCGTTCCATAGGTATCCGATTGAACCCCCAGGGCGTCAAGACTTCGAACTCCCGTCTCCGCTTCATCGTATAACGCTCTGAGTGCATTGACGTTCCTGGAGTCATGGACTGGTTTGATCTCTAGCAGTCGTGACAGATGGCTTTCGATGATCAGCTCCTGTTGACCAAATCTTTCCTTCAGGAGGTCGATTGCAACTTTGTAGTTCTCGGCAGTTACGGCGAGTCCCTCAATTGCCGCAGCAGCTTTTCCGGTCAGGTAGCTTTTGAGGTACTTGAACTTGTCGATTTCCGAGAGAGTTTCGTTCTGGTGAATGGTACAGTCAAATTGGCTCCAAAATCCTTGCCATGCTCGTATGTCCCCTTGGAATTTCGTTATCTCAAGTTTCGGGAGCTTCACTGTCGTAGTCATCCGTCCTTGATTTGCGATAGTTTTGACGGCCATGTTCTGCATTAAAGATAACCTGGCAGCGGCTTGTTCACGTTCTGTCAGCTTGTTTCGCAATCGCGTCTTCGTTACGCTGATTCTTTCATGGTAAACTTCCGCGCCTGTCATCTCCTCTTCTATCGATTCGCAGTCCACGACTTCTTCCATCTCGCGGTCCAGTTCCTTTAACGTTGATTCTTTGGACACCAGAAGTTCAAACTTTTCTTGAAGCTCACCCGCATGCGTGTCTTCCGTGGCCAGCAGAACGTCGGCTTCGTTCAGCAGTTTCGTTGTTGACGTTCGGACCACTGCTCTTCTGCGTCTCAGTCGGTCGATTGTAGCTTGAGTTGCCATTTCTTCGTTCGGGGCTTCGTTGGCGGTTAATCCCGGGTTTTCGGCACCAGAAAGTTTTGTTGTTTAATGACAACCGCAAGGTTTAACCCAATACGAACTGTTTATTAGTCTAAATCTACAACTCAAGCTTCGTTAAAACAGAGAAGAGTTCTTTTGCGTGGCGTCTTTCGTGGCGTTCCTTTTCGATCTGTGCTCTGAGACCCTCGTCGTCCCGTGATCATTTTCCTTCTCCTCCTCACGCCGACGTTTCAGATTCCGCTTCTTTCTCGGTCCTCTTTTCACACGCCCAGGTGGTTGATGGCGGCGGCAGACATCTCGTCTTGCTCAAGTTCGCCCGAGCTGGTGTAAACATCACGCGAGGCCACGGCCAAAGCTCAGTCCGTCAGGAGCCCGATGAGGTTACTCGAGCATCCACGTGCTTTCCTCGTGCTCGTCTCTCTTTCTTCTTGTGTGTACTTATTTTCGTCCTGTCTGTTTCCTTTTTTTACGCTGCGCCGTACCACGTGAGATTTATGGCCATCTCGTTGTCGGTTCTTCTTTTTCTTGCCGTCCCGAGCTCCGAGTCAGAGTTCAACTTACAACAACGTGGTGGACAGGACACGGACATACAATTTAGAAAATGTTAACATTTGAACAATATATTGTACGTACCACACGATGCAGCGTTATCCGAAAAGAATTTATTTGAGAAAGATCCTCAAATAACACAGTCACGGTCAACGACAGTCACATCTTGACGATCGGACGGAATCCAATTTGACTTCGTTGGGGGCACGTTTCTGTGAAAGCTTCCTTTTTCACAACAGCACCAAGTCAAAGGAACGAACTCGACTGACCCGTTTTCTACCCCAACCCGGACAACTATTTTTGGAGATGACTGAGGATTCTACACGGATTATCTCTGGGAGGGGGAGAACAATGTTCGCAAAATTGCGTCGAGGGTCGTTCGACGTCCTTCACCTCCTTCGTTTCCCGTGAATGTCAAGCAGAAAAGCTTGAATGGTAGGCACTTACCAGCCTTATTTCTCACAATGGAAGATAACACAGAAAGGGTATGTAGCACGGCTAAAAAAATTAAGTGGAAACTTTCAAGAGGGGCGAGAAAACGTCGAATGCAAAACCGCAAAAACACAGGTAGATATGTATTGCAAAAGCTTGGTCTGCTTGGCAAGTTGGTATTGGACATTCATATTAAAAAATAGCGCAAAAAAGACGGGACAAAAAGACGAAGAAGCACACAGGACAATCGCTATTTCTGGGAGTTCAGAGCGCGTGCACCGAACTGATCGGACGCACTTTTCCTTGCTCTGGGCATTTTCGCTTATTTACGTCATCAGTCGCAACTACGAACCACCGGCTGCAGCTTACAGCAGCACGGGTTACTTCGAGTAACCCGGCACATGGCATGACCTCCCAGACCGGTGCAATCGTACTGGAATCAGCGACCAATCTTCCTTCGTGCTCCCAGCAGACTCCTGCTAGGAGGGACCACACGTACAATGCAACTCAAGATACTCAGACTGGACACTCGACCCTTGGAAAACGCCGCAACGACGGGGACGGTGAGCCTGCGGACTTGAAGGCGACTCCTGCCAAACTGCAAGCACCACCGGGTGACTCAATGGAGGAAGACTTAATTGAAGGTGACCTAGAGGGCTTTGTTCTTGCCTCACATCGCCGACAAAGAACGACAGGTATCCCTGTACTCCTTACACCGGTCAGTGAGGAGCACCGTTTACAGCGACAAAACCCACTGACCTTGAGTACCGAGGTGAACGAAGCCGCAGCTGCTGCCATTTTGCGACATCGCTTCACAAATAGAGGTGGCCTTATGGTGGAAGTTGCGGAAACCACCACAGTAGACCGACTCCTGAAACTTCGCCTTCTCGGTGGGGTTCCTGTCAAAGCTACAGTGCCGAGGACTTACCTACAGAATGGTGGCCTAGTCAAGGGTGTACCCCTTTGGCACACCGATGCCGACATAACATCATTTCTGCAACAAGACGGAGTTATTGCAGCCCGCCGCTTATATCGACGTCAAGGAAAGTCCGGAGAAGCTGCGCAACCAACAGACCGTGTAGTTTTGACCTTTCGGCCAAATACAGACCGCCCATCCCGAGTAAATCTCGGATTTACAAAACATGACGTAACAGAGTTTATTGAAGCTCCAACGAGATGCTACAACTGCCAATCACTTGGTCATGTCGCCAAATATTGCAAAGGTGCCGCAAAATGCAAGAAATGCGCCCAGCCGCATTCCACCAAAGACTGCAAGGGAGAAGCACCATTCAAGTGTGCCAACTGTGGCGGAGATCATCCAGCAAGCTACGTCAATTGTAAAGCGCGGCTGACGGCTCTTGCAAGAACCAAGAGATTCGTCCATGGCCCGAAAGTTGCGCCGTCAACAAATGAGGCAGAGGTCCCTCAAGGCCCCTGGCCTTCTCTTGAATCATCCACCTCTGACCATCAAACAACACAAGAAACGTCTCCCCCTGCGTTAAACCTCAAGGACTCACCTCCCAAGGGTAAAAGCAAGAAGTCTCGCCCTGCTGCGAAATCCACACTTGTGGGCAACCAATGGCCTTCTCGAGACCCCGCATCCACCACAGGAGAGCTCAACGCATCAGGCGTGCCTCCCAGCCCCGCAGGTACGCGCCCACACAGCAAAACCTCCACTGGAGCCCTGCCTCGCCAGCAACAGGTGCCCTCTGTCTTTGGCACAATGACAATAGGTGACATCATTCGCATTATCTTTTCCGTCCTTCGAGGTCTCACGACCCAGCTGCCGCCATGCACCTTCAAACACATCTTGCAGAGAATCATGGCATTTGAGACAGCAGTTATTGCAATGACCGGAAGTTCACATCAGGGTACTGGATGACTTCTCCTCATTTGATGAAAGAGTCAAAAGAGCGACCGTTTTTCAATGGAACGCGAGAGGGCTTAGTGCCCGCCTTTCAGACTACCGACAATTCACATTCAAACATAAGTTCCCAATTTTAGCTATTAGCGAATCGCGTGTAGCATCAGATTTTCGTCTTTCAGGTTACGAAGTATTTCAATCAGCTCGTTCCTCTAACGTCAGTCGAGTTCTTCTTGCCTTACGAAAAGACTTGACATATGTTTCCCATAATATCACATCACATCAAGACAATGAGTACGTCGGCGTTACTGTTCGCAAGGGCAAACTAACGTTTACTGTAATTGCTGCCTATATACCTCCAGCTTGCAATTTTGATGCTACGCGACTTCATGACATTATTCAACAATGTAAATCGCCAGTTTTGGTTGTTGGCGACTTTAACGCCCATAATATAGCTTGGGGTAGTGTAAAAACTACACGTCGGGGTCGTGAACTACTTGAGCTGGCGGATTCTCATGACCTCTGTCTTCTAAACGACGGTTCACCTACGTTCATCCGAGGTAGTCGCTGTAGCAGTTGTTTAGATATTGCCTTCATGTCGCGTGAACTCGTAACTCGAAATTCCTGGTTTGTGGACGTAGAGAGTCATGGTAGTGACCACATCCCTACCTACATCACAGTACGCGGTTTCCAAGCTGATAGAGCCAGACATGATCGAACCTCATATATAGACTGGACATGCTTTCGGGATAGTGTAGAACAGCGCATACATACTACAACTACCTACGAAGAGTTTGTTTCAGTTATGAATCAATCAGCAACAGAAGCAACTAGGACTGTCAATCTTTCGGCCTCACGAACTGTTGTAGATGCAGAATATGAAAAACTTCGAGCTATTCGTCGAAGGGCTGAGCGACGTGCACGTCGAACTAAGCTACAAGCTGACATTAGGGAAGACCGGCGCACGCAAAAACATATTCGCCGCCACCTGGATAAACTCGGCCGGAAGAAATGGAGGGGAACCTGTGCGTCATTTGATCCCCGTGCTCCTCTCTCAAAAATATGGCATATTGCACGCGGATTAAGATTTCCACCACAACAGAGAACGCCTTTCCTTGCGATATCACTGTTCCTAAGACGCTCGCAATTGCACATTGCTGAAGAATTCTGCGCATCGCTTGTCCTATCAGCAGTGAGTGACAATGATCCTTCAGATATAGAGCATCAAGGCTCAGTTACTCCATTTTCACGTTACATGGATGATGTATTTAATGCCCCGGAATTGGATCAAGTTCTAGCTTCCCTCAGCCATTCTTCGTCACCAGGTCCAGATACCATAACCTATGGCACACTCGCTCATCTGGGGCTTGACGCTCGCCAGCGTTTGCTAGACATATTCAACGCTTCGTGGACAAGCGGCAATATACCACCTGACTGGAAAACGGCCTGCGTTGTGCCCATCCTTAAACCGGGTAAGTCCCCTCTGGATTTAAAGTCTTACCGGCCAATCGCTTTAACAAGCTGTGTCAGCAAGTGTATGGAGCGATTAGTTCTATCACGGATTGAATGGCTTCTTGAATCACAATCAATATATCCAGCTACCATGACAGGATTTAGACAGGGTCGTAGCTCCATCGATAATGTCGTAGACCTTGTAACCCATGTTGACGACCAGAAGCTGCGCGGGAACATTACAGTAGCTGTATTTCTTGATGTCTGCGGAGCTTTTGATAATATCAAACATTCGGCAGTCTTACGGGGACTCAAATCTATCGGAATCGGCGGTCGTCTTTATGCATGGATATCTGACTACCTTAACAATCGAACGATCTACATGCGCACAAAGGAAGGGAAACTTCTCGTCACAGAGTGACCAAAGGTGTGCCCCAGGGGGTGTTCTAAGCCCGGTCCTCTTTAACATTGCCCTTATTGGAATCACCGAAATGCTCACAAGAGCTGTACACCATACAGTCTATGCAGACGACATTTGCCTCTGGACGTCTGCAGGCTCACCTAAGCTCATACATGCACGCCTACAAGATGCGCTGTCTAAAATTTCTCAGTTCCTTAACATACGGGGGCTTGAGATTGCGCCAGCTAAATCAACTGCCGTAGCCTTTACACAAATGAAGATGACTCGATATCCTCTTTCCATTAATGGAAATCCAATCCCATATGCGCCTAATCACACATTTCTTGGAGTTTCCATTGACAAAGGTTTAACTTGGAACTCCCAACTGAAACACCTAAAGACTAAGTTGTCCGCATTCACAAGTCTGGGGCGATTTATAAGTGGTACAACTTGGGGGACGTCTACCTCTGCTCTTCTTCGTTTATACAACAGCCTATTTGTTGGCATCCTTCGCTATAGCTTGCCTGTTATGCACGGTTTAAGTCAGACAAACATGAAAGCACTCCAGTCGCTCCAGGCCCAGGCGCTCAGAGTATGCCTTGGGGTACCGCGAACAACCGCGACCATAGACACGATTGCAGAATCTCATTGCCTACCTTTGAAAGCTCTACGTACCCAAGAAACTCTACGACTACATATGCGACATCTGACACGGCATCCCTCTCATCATCTAGCTCACATTCCGAATAGTTGTTTTTACAGCCGCATCTCTCAAACTATAATTGACAACAAGGAGGTCCTTCCAACAGTGTTTCAAGAACCTGTGGTACTCGATACACCACCCTGGTCACTGCCTCCACTTCAAATCTACAAGACTATTCCTGGAATAACCAAAAAATCGACGCTCTCTTCAGTTGTCCTTCGGCAGCTTTCCTTGTCTTTATTGTATACACGGCACTGTTCTTCTTGCCACATATATACCGACGCATCAACTACGCATAACGGGTCATCAATTGGCTTGGCTGCCCCAGTGCTTCATCTCAAAGCTGGTTACAAGCTGTCCCACAAAACCTCATCTACGGCGGCTGAACTGGTGGCCATTCGAGAGGGGCTCCAACACATTAAAGAAGCATCACCTCGCGCTTGGACGATCATCAGCGATTCACAGTCTGCCCTCCAGTCGCTTCAGTGTCTACGTAAAAATAGTCCAAACTCACAAGTAATTTTAGACATATTCAAAGTTCACGCAGAAATCGTTTCCCTTGGCCACTCCGTGTCATTCCAGTGGGTGCCCAGTCACTGTGGTGTCACGGGTAACGAAATGGCTGACTCTATGGCTGAAAAAGCTCACGAATCTCCCCAAAAGTCCTAGCTCCATTTACGAAATCGGACATCTGTTCAAGAGTGGCGATTTTGGGGAAATCGACTGCAACGAGCCTCTGGAAAGAGGACATCAACCAAAGCTCCTCTCTAAAAAATATTGACCCACACCTACGGTTTCGAGTACCTCGAGGCCTGAAGAGACGACGGGAAGCGGTTCTCCATAGGATTCGGCTAAAGGTCGCCTACACTAACTATTACCTTCACCTTATTGGCAAATTAGAGTCCCCAAACTGCTCCGTATGTGGAACTATCGAAGATATCCAACACATTTTACTTCAATGTACAAGTTATGATGGTCAGCGAAAACAATTTTTACAAGACATTAGGAAGTCTCCGGGATCACCCCTTACAATACAGCACTTCCTGGGGCCATGGAACAACGAAGACTGTGCTTTAAATACCACAAAGGCCCTCCTCCGTTTTCTTACAGCAACAGGCCTGGATAAGAGACTCTAATGCTATGTACTGAACTTTATTGTCCAAATGGTTGTGTGTGTGTGTGATGTGTGATCGTGTCTCTTTTGTTCTTTATGTTTCTTTCTTTTCCTCTTTCTTAACTCTGTGATATCCCGTACCCCTTTCCCACCAGAGTAGCCAGTCAGGAGATTGTACTCCCGGCTAACATCTCTGATTTCCTTTTATTGCATCAATAAAAAAAAAAAATCGCTATTTCTGTGTGGTTCTTCGTCTTTTTGTCCCGATTTTTTTGCGCTATTTTTAATATGAATGTACAGGTAGAGAACCGCGCTGAGCGGGTCTTCGCAGTCCCAGAGAGTGGCAGAAAATTTCTAGCTGATAGAGGGCGCGAGAGTCGCACTAGCCGCATCAGCATCAGCAACATGGCGGCAGCCTAGAAGCGTTTTTTGGAAAGGTGTATAGCCAGTCGTTCAAGATACAAACGCGCGATGATCATTTACGGTTATTATCCGTCATGCTTGACTCATTTCCGAACGAAATTTGAATATTTCAATTTTTGTTGCCGTACCTCTTTAATATACAACCCAAAACGAAGAGGAGCAAAAAGAGCTGGGCTGGCTTGCTAGAACTGTGTCTCAGCTGAGATTGGGTGAAAGAAAGCAATGCAAAGGCTGGGCGCGCGAGCGTCTTGAGACGCAACTTGAGTCCCGCTCAGCTCGTGCGCTGGCTTTGGCAGTGCTTTCTTCTACTTAGTCTCAGCTGAGACGCTGGTTCTAGCAAGCCGGCCCTGGTGCACTCTAAAAAAATCCCGTGCGTTTAGTTGGCGCACAACACTCGGAGAGCCAATCACGGCACTTAAGGAGGCAGCTCAGCGAATAACGAAGCCGAAACGTATGTTTATAGGAAAAACGCAATCCGAGTTTTGGTATTAAGCAATGCAAAACGTCACGCTGGCATTGCATATTGTCACAACTCGGCCTGCGTTTTTCGGTCTCGACACATGTTCCCGCCTCTTCATTTGCTGAGCTGCCTCCGTTAGTTGCGGTGATTGGCGATTTGAGTGTTGTGCGAGAAAGTAGACGTACGGGCTTTTTTTTAAAGTGTGGAGCCACCTCAGAAAACACCGCGTCGTCACTGTGAATGAAAAAACTTTGAGCCTGTTAACATTGTCGTCTCTTAAAGTGGTTTCTTTATTTCATTTCATTTATTTACCTCAAGGGCATCTTTTGAGGACGCATTACATGAGGGGGTGGTAATAAATGGGAATACAATATAAAAAGAACGTAAGAACACTAACACAATCGCATCTCGTTTAACCACAAAGAAAACAAGATATATATACACAAACAGACATTCCCTACTCATTGAACAAAAGCACGCACATTTCTTGAAACGCTGTCATATCTAAGTTGGTTACAAAATGATCTGGCAAGTTATTCCATTCTGTAATACACAATATTAAGGGAGAAAACATGAATGAGTTATTATGGGACCGGTATTGAAGGAGTTTACATGTGTTGTCGTTGCGAGAAGAAATATAATGGGCTTTTTGACAATAAATATTTCTGAACTGTGAATTACTATGGTAAACTTGATGGAAGAAACACATGCGGTTAATTTTGCGTCGTGTGGCTAATGAAGCGAGACCAAGTCTTGATTTTAAGGTGGAGACACTACTTTCTGGAGAATAATCGTTTAGGATGAACCGGGTAGCTTTGTTTTGAATTGATTCTAGGTTTGATATTAGATAATTTTGATGTGGATTCCACACAACGCTTGCGTATTCAAGTTTGGGTCGAATTATTGTTTTATAGGCGAGTAATTTTGTCGCAGCAGGGGCCAGATAGAGGTTGCGCCTCAAAAAAGCTAATGATCTCGTTGAGCTGGCGATTATGTTGTCGATATGTTCATTCCACGCTAATGTTTCAGAAATATGGACACCCAAGTATTTGTATAATGAGACACTTTCTAATTGTTGTGACAGTAATGAATATTCGCGAGATGATCTGATCGAGTTGGTGGCAACGGTCATTTGTTTGCATTTTCCGGGGTTAATATTCATCTGCCAATGGGTGCACCAGGAGCTTATGGTGTCGAGATCGTTTTGAAGAATGTAATGATCTGTTGGGTCAGTAATTTTTCTGTATACAACACAGTCATCGGCAAATAGCCGAATAGTCGAGTTAATTGAGGAAGGAAGATCATTAATATAGATAAGGAAAAGAAGGGGGCCGAGGACGCTACCTTGGGGAACACCGGAAGTTACTGGGATTGATGCTGATGAAGAACTGTTGACTGAAACTGACTGCTCTTTTTCGTCATCGCTGCTACATTTTCTTTTGTAACGTTAGCTACACTGGCCGATGTTGAGCAGTTTCGCGTGGCTCTCACAATGAGCCGTGCTCATTATGAAAGCCACGCGCCACGCGCCACGCGCGAGCCACGCGCGGCGGCGGCGGCTCCACCGCCGCCGCCACACGCTCCGCATAATGAGCACGGCTCATTATGAGAGCCACGCGAAGCCGCCGCCGTGCGCTCCGCCACCGCCGCGCCCGCCTCGCCGGTCTGCGCATTCCAGAGGAGTGACGTCATAGCCACGGCAGACGCACTGGCCCCGCCGCGTGCCCAGCTGTCCGCCTCCGTTGCGCAAGAGCCAAGTCTGACGCTGCACCGGAGCCGCTTGATAGCGCCTCTCATTTTGTGCGCATAAGCTCACGCTACGTATATCCTGGCATAGCCGAGCTAAGCCACCGCAATTTTTTTTTTTTGCCGTAGCCCAAGACGAAGCCGATTCGCGTAGTATCCAGGTGATTATCCCGGCCGTTCCAAAATCGAGTCGAGGATCGTTTACTCGCGATGTCACGTGATATTACCCGCTGATGGAGGAGACAGGTTACTCTGGCGCGATTTGGAACATAGCCACAAGGAGTCCAATTCGTTATTTAGTTTGCGCAGCCCACACAAGATGGTATTGGCTGCGCCCGCCAACACGCCAACACAACCTGGTGTAGTGCGCAAAAGACGGAAAACAATGAAGAGCTCCAGGGCCCGCCACGAGGCGCCACTGAGACTTGGCCCTCTGGGAGGTGTGTGATGGAGTGTTTCCAGATGGAGTGGTCGTAAGTATAGAGTAGGTCGTGCGGTAAGAAACCCACTTTTGCGGAACGTCCAAAGTGGGATGGAAGTGTTAGTGTAGACGCCGTAAAGTGGGTAACATGTTGCCATCCTTTGGCTGAAAAAAAAAAAAAGCCCTCTAACCAGGGGTTGGCAACCCTCGGGCAGCAGGCCGCATGCGGCCCGCGAGGCAGTTTTACGGGCCTCCCCACCCCCTTGCCGCTTCCTCGACCAGAAATGGGGCTAGACGCGAGAGTGAATGCTCAAGTCTGTTTCGTCACTGCCGCGGATGTATATGACACCCTCGACCTCGTCGGGACCTTGCGCTTTGTCGTCTTGTATACTGCCATTCTACCGTCTTTCATAGGGATTTCCTTCATGTTGCGGGAGTTTGTGTGCAACAAAAGCGTTCACGATTGTTACAGCGGTTGTGTTCGACTTGTTGATCCCGACCACAGTGTAAGATAATACTCTTCAGGTGAGGACAGCGCGCTCCTCGCGCATTCACGGTGTAGGAAGGCTCTTTAGGTGTGGAGACTCCTCTCCTCACATCAGGTCCCCTCCTTTCCTATGTTTTCTCCGCCTGCCCCTAGAGGGCCCCAAAACGCTCAGGCCGTCCGGTCGCCGGCCTTCCGCCGGAACGTGGGCTGTCACCCATTGCTTACGCCACCTCTAATTGTTTCCAACTTTTTTTTTTTTTTTTTGCAATGGTCAACCGAGCATGAAAGAAATGTAAAATCCAAAGATCCGAATTCAGAAATAGCCAAACATTTGAATGAATGCGCCGACTGCTCTCCAGCCTGGGAAATCTTAAACAGTTTAGAAAGGAAAAACAACGACATGCAAATATTAGTAAAAGAGACGATCAGGATAAAGACGTCTGCCGAATGCATCAGTCACATGCTCGGTCGCTGTTCCCTCCGAATTGAAGGCGCCTCGTAGGGAATTGTCTTGCATGCGGTAGATGCAGACACAACAGACTGCCCATCTGGTCAGGGTCTGATTCTGTCTGGCGTTCTCGTGGAATGCAGACGCCTCCGTGGAAGGCAGGCGCTTCTCCGGTTTCGGTCGAACGTGCAAAAAGGTTCGGATCGCATGCATGCGACAGTACTGCAAAGGAAAAAACCGAGATGCAAAGAAGCAGTCTCGAGAAAAGAAGAAAGAGTCCCGGCTGTGCGACTCGTAATGTGGAAAAGAACTCAAAAAGCACCTATAGAGTGTGTCACACATTAAACAATGTTTTAACAACGTTTTTTTTACAGCGATTGTTTTAATTTTTTTTAAATTTGTGATGATAGTATTTTTTTAATAGAACAGCGCGAATTGTACAAGGACACAGGAAGGAACTGGACAGGACGAGCGCTGACTAACAACTGAAAGGTTTATTAACAGGAAACCACGAAGAAAACATACAACACGACTCTCTAATCACGATGGAAATGCGCATGCGCCTCACAAAATTGGGTGCTATCTGTTACACAATTCTATTGAATTGATTAGAGAGTCCTGTTGTTGTATGTTTTCTTCGTGGTTTCCTGATAATAAACCTTTCAGTTGTTAGTCAGCGCTCGTCCTGTCCTGTTCCTTCCTTTGTCCTTGTAAAATTCGCGCTGTTCCAATATGAATACATACCAACTCGCCCAGCTATCCTGTTTGATATTATTATTATATTTATATCAGAAGTGCCATTAATAAAACCGGTTTGCTTTCCTTGACGAGTGTGGTTACTACAAAGTTTTGCTGCAATCTGCTACATGCAAATGTAAGTGTAATAATGAAGTGAACCGTTCTAAAAATTCTGCTCTCATTAATCTCTGCGTGCAAAATGGGTAACTTCATGCCCAGTCGACCACCAGTTCAATTTAGCAGGACTCAAAGGCTGCTTTATAATGTAAAAGAATAATCACGTTATCTGCCCCACATGTTGAAATTTTTTTTTTAATAGTCCAGTCGATTTAACAGGAATTTTCGAACCCAATGTATTTCTTTTTTTTTTTTAGAAAAGTCATGTGAACGGTGCTTAAAACAATTCAGTTCCGTATTAATTGTTAACAAGGTTTGTCTTAATCATTCTTTATTTTTGTGCATTCTTTTTTTTTTTATTTCGGTCGCACAAGTTATCGTTTACCTGCGGTACAATCAGAGTTTATTCATTTTACAAAAGCTTACCGACATTAGTATTGCGCTACTGAGGAAACAAACAACGGAATGTAAGCTAGGCTAGAAATTATCTACAGGAGAGGTATATTTATTTTTCCCTCGTAGACCGCCGCGTCGGCTTGTATTATGGCGCCTTCACACTGGAAGCGGATCCGCGTTCGCGAAGCGGATCCGCGCGTTCTCAACCGCAAAGCGGCTGAGATCGAGCGGTTTGAGCGCGTTTTTGCCAATCGCTTCGGGACCGATTTCTCCCAACCGCTTTCACGAACCGCAAAGCGGCAACCAATCGGAACGCGACGCTGACGTGACGTCAGTGTCTTTCAAAACAAGATGGCACCTGTCGCTGGCGAGGCGCTAGCACTGTAGTCCTAGCGTTACAGCAGACAAATCAACGGAGAAACGCGATGTTCACGTCCGCCACTTGAATCCGCCGCGAAAAGATTTGACTCGTAATCTTAACGGGCTTCGCACCGGTGATTTGGTTCGGGTAAGAGTTTGTTTATTATTCCGGGTGCCACAGCCCGAAGCTCGCTGCCTTTCTAGTCTCTGCCCGTAGAACGTCGGAACCCGCCCCTAATCGACCGAAATGTCAGCTTTTGTACCCACTAAGATAGTCGCGTGAACTATTGAAAGCTTTCGACACCGTGCATGATCAACCACGAAGGCCGATAGAGACGTCGTGAGCCTGATTGCTTAGCGAACGCAATACCGCGGAGCGGGCAGGGTACCTGTGCTAGCGCGACCCGTAACGAGTACTACTACCAAAAGAAATAAAGGGAACATACTCAAGAAATAAAGTGTACGTACCAGACGATGCAGAGGTAATCCATACGGCGTTTATTTGAGCTTAATGTCAAACAAACAGTAGACTCGATCGACGTTCGAGTGACGAGAGGAGAGTCCGCCACCAACGAAGCCACGACTGGCTAGCATCCAACACATTCCCCACACCACGGTCCACCCCACCGTTCACAACTTCGAAAATGATAAGAGCGAACAGCGTGGGAGAACACTGGCCCTCTTTCTCGAAAACAAGGTCATCTGTTCATGCGGGAAGGGTCCACTTTGAAGAAAAAGTCGGGGGTATCCTGTTCTGAGTCAGCAAGGCGCGCCTAGCTGGGCTTTTCTTGCCGGTGAAGTCGAGGAAGCACAGGCGAGTTTTGCGGGTCCATGTCTCTTTTTTCGCTGCCTGAACTCGTGATGTGTGCGTGCGAACATCCCGAAGAAAAAATTTTCGGGTGCCAAAATAGCAAAATAGCAAACTTTTGGCTTTGGATCGTGGATTAAAGTGGATTTTATTGTAAAACAGGGTTGCCTAACGTAACTCTCAAAAGATCACGCGTTATCGCCCAGAAACCTCCAACCGCTTCTCGCAGCCGCCAACCGCCTCTGGGTGTGTCTGAACGGGGTCGCTGGCGCACCGCATCCGCAACCGCTTCCCGAACGCGGATCCGCTTCCAGTGTGAATGCGCCATTAGGGAGTTATGGTGCATTCACACTGGAAGCGGATCCGCGTTCGCGAAGCGGTTGCGGATGCGGCTGCGAGCGACCCCGTTCAGACACACCCAGAGGCGGTTGGCGGTTGGCGAGAGGCGGTTGGAGGTTTCTCGGCGATAACGCGTGATCTTTTGAGAGTTACGTTAGGCAACCCTGTTTTACAATCCAAAATCCACTTTAATCCACGATCCAAAGCCAAAAGTTTGCTATTTTGGCACCCGGAAAATTTTTCTTCGGGATGTTCGCACGCATCACGAGTTCAGGCAGCGGAAAAAAAGAGACATGGACCCGCAAAACTCGCCTGTGCTTCCCTCGACTTCGCCCGCAAGAAAAGCCCAGCTAGGCGCGCCTTGCTGACTCAGAACAGGATGCCCCCGACTTTTTCTTCGAAGTGGACCCTTCCCGCATGAATAGCTGACCTTGTTTTCGGGAAAGAGGGCCAGTGTTCTCCCTCGTTGTTCGCTCTTATCATTTTCGAAGTTGTGAACGGTGGGGTGGACCGTGGTGCGGGGAATGTGTTCGGTGCTAGCCGGTCGTGGCTTCGTTGGTGGCGGACTCTCCTCTCGTCTCTCGAACGTCGATCGAGTCTACTGTTTGTTTGACATTAAGCTCAAATAAACGCCGTATGGATTACCTCTGCATCGTCTGGTACGTACACTTTATTTCTTGAGTATGTTCCCTTTATTTCTTTTGGTAGTAGTACTCGTTACGGGTCGAGCTAGCGCAGGTACCCTGCCCGCTCCGCGGTATTGCGTTGGCTAAGCAATCAGGCTCACGACGTCTCCATCGGCCTTCATGGTGCTCATGCACGGTGTCCAAAGCTTTCAATAGTTCACGCGATTATCTTATTGGGTACAAAAGCTGACATTTCGGTCGATCAGGGGCGGGTTCCGACGTTCTACGGGCAGAGACTAGCAAGACAGCGAGCTTCGGGCTGTGGCACCAGGAATAATAAACAAACTCTTACCCGAACCAAATCACCGGTGCGAAGCCCGTTAAGATTACGAGTCAAATCTTTCGAGGCGGATTCAAGTGACGGACGTGAACATCGCGTTTCTCCGTTGATTTGTCTGCTGTAACGCTAGGACTACAGCGCCTGACGCCTCGCCAGCGGCAGGTGCCATCTTGTTTTGAAAGACACTGACGTCACGTCAGCGTCGCGTTCCGATTGGTTGCCGCTTTGCGGTTCGTGAAAGCGGTTGGGAGAAATCGGTCCCGAAGCGGTTGGCAAAAACGCGCTCAAACCGCTCGATCTCAGCCGCTTTGCGGTTGAGAACGCGCGGATCCGCTTCCAGTGTGAACGCGCCATTACTCTTGTTTTTCCGTCTGCCATTTTCCGGGTTATTAAAACTTCAGTGTGCTGAGAGAGGTGATAGTTGAATGGCCCCACCTACCTACCACATCGTACGCGAACCCGTAGCCACCGGAAAGCAAGCTGCACGCCGAGCAGGCAGCTAGCACAGGCGGCCCGGTGCGCTGCCGGATGGCCTGAAACTTACGGCGCCATCTGGGGGTGGCTCCATGAAGCCAAGCGCGCGGGGTGTCTTTATCTGGTGGCGGCGGAGAGCGGAGTCTCTATAGACCAGTGTCCGCGCCAATTCCAGGGCGCCGCCATGTTTATCTACGCTCGCGCCACCACGCGGAGAGAACTGGCAGGCAGGGAGGGGGGCTGCGTTGGCGGCGTTGCTTTGCAGAGCTGGATGCGGCAGGCTGTCCGAATGCACCGACACATCGTGAAAGATGTCTTCACCAGAAGCCTCCGCGGCCCGTTCTTCAACAGAGAAGATGTCGTGAACATTCGAGAACCCATCTCGATCAAGAAAACAAGGGAAAACCTTTCTTGTCTTAGATGTTCTCGGTATCTGCTGACCCTTGACATCCGCGTTTCAGTGCGGGTTCATTGCGAAGTAAATATTTCGCTACCGCTTTCTTGTAGCTTTCAAATGCTTGATTGTTGGATTCTTGTGTACGACGTTACATTCGTGGCACGTTTGAGACCGATTTTCGCGATCCACTTGCCTTTCTTTGGCAGCGCAGCTCTGCCGAGCCGAAATAAGGGAGCGAAACCGAAACCGAAACGAAGGTACCATTCGTAGCTAGCGTACGTACACGACGTAAACGACCTGCCGACTGATCACGGAGAAGTGACCACCTCTGTTGTATCCATCACGCACGCCAAACGTACGCATAGAAAAAAATTGTTGCTACACTGGCACTCACTCTTGAGTTCTTGCTCGGAGTGAAGTTTTTTCTTCCGAGTGCGGCTGTCCATTCTTGCCGAGAGAAGCTGCATGGGACGGAAACTTGTGGAAGCCGTAGACGTCGCATCCGCACTCGCTTCTTAGGCAATTGCGTGACGGGCAGTGGGTGTCTAAAAGAACCCCGCGTTTCCTCTGGTTGTTCGTACAACCAACAACGGCACAGTGCCGTCCGGACGAATTGCTCTGATACATTACACGGCGGTAAACAAGACCGACGCTGGCAACGTGCTAGTACTGGGACCGGTCGCGATCTATCGCCATCCCCACACACCACACGCTGCGAGCGTCTGGGTTCGAAACTATTAATTGCCAGTTCTAAAGGATGGTACTTACTTGAAGTGGGAGCTGGAATTCTACGAGGTACCAGGAGACACTTAAACTATCGGGCAACGAAGCAGGGTGCCTGTGGGGGCGGAGTCTAGGAACGCTACTGATTAATATTGTGACAGGCGATCAGTTATTATAACAGACGAAACTTCGACTCGTTTGTTCAGAAGTCGCGGTGATATTTTATTAGCCCTCGTTACAGCACACCAAAGATCATAGGCTGTGAAATTCACATCATGCAGGCTCGTGCGTCATAGTCAAATGAGCGCAGTCGACGACGAGGTGTAATGAGCTACTAAGCTTCACAAGGAAAATGCGCGTGAGAAAGAGTTTCGAGGCAGTCCAAAACACCGATCCAGCAGACGCACGTACGTACGTTTACTCCGGACTTCATGAACCCGACGGCGCAAGATCAAAGCGATCAAAGAGCACCGCCGCCATCGCCACCCGGTTTTCTCTGCACTTTGCGCGACAACGGCACTGCAACGGAGGGCACTCGCCTCGGCGTGAACAATCCGCGAAATAGATTATTTCCCACTCTTGAAGCCATTCCAAATGATAAATGAAAATACCTCGGCGCTGTAGAACATCTGACGGCACAACGGTGCCGAGCGCCTGCTCGGCATCGTCATTGCTCGTAAAGGCCTGCTTATTTGTAGTTGAGACGACGCAGATATTTCGTGCCACTCGTGGTGCTTGCACTCGTGGTGCTTCGAAGGGCAGGGAAATCTTCTCACGAGGACGTTGAAGACACGTAACACCGGAGCCACCAAAGCAATCGTACAAACCGTCGCCATGTTTGCTTTTTCTTCGTCACTCGCGGCGCGGTCAACTCGTCGCGAGATGTTTTCTGGCTCGGCTAGATGGAAACCAACAGCAGCAAAGTGGCGTATGGACAAACGGCTCACACATTACGGGCACTATACTTACATACCGCGGTAAACAGGACCGATGCCGGCGAAACGGCAGTCGGCACACCAGCAAAGAAGCCTACGACAGGAAGCAGTTGTGCGGGCCAACGCAGCCCCCCTCCGCGCGAGCGTTGGGTTCGAGATTATTGTTCGCTTTTGCTCCTTGCGGTCGAGGCTAAAAAGAGCACTTCCGGACAAAGGTCTATACGCGAACTCAACTCTCCTACGTCACGCCGCGGTGGTGGCGCGTCGGACGCACTTCCGGTCTGGGGCGGTGGGCAGAAGTCGCCGTGCGAGACATGCATTCCTGTGTTCTTTGGAAGAAACCAGGCAAAAAACCTGCCTTCTCGTCAAAATGCTGCAACGGGGGCTGTACCAAGAGGGTCTGGAAAGGTTTGACGATCAGTTTTCATGTGTTTCTGCCCCCTCCGTTCGTCCGAGAACGTGGATAGTAGCCGTGAAAAGGGCAAACCAGACGCTGTCGAACTACGATTGCTTGTGCGGGCAACACTTTGGTGCCGCCAGATGTATTTGTTTTGTTCAGACATGAAAGAGAGAAAACCTCCAAGTTGTCCGGACCAACCACGGATTAAGTGCGTCTTCAAATTCACACGGCCGCTTGATCGTTCGAACTTTCGTCTGCTCTTTCAAACTTGTCTGCTTTTTGTTGTCTGCTCGTTCAAACAAAAGCGGCCCGTAGACCAAACTTTGACCCGGTGATTACAATAAGAAGTAATTGCAGGCCTCAAAAGACTTAAGTAGGCTCGGTGTAAACAGTAGATACAAGATGTTGATCATTGGTACCAGTGGCCATCACCGACTTGTTACGCTTGGTCTGTTCCCGCTTCCGACTTTCAGTATATATCGACGTCGATCATCGCCGCTACCTTCTACACTTTTGCAGCATGAGCGACGTCGCGACCGAAATTAGCTAGAAGAATCTCATCATGGTTTCGGCGTCCATTCTGTGGCGTTCATGCGAATGAATAGCCGCTCGTCAAATTATTTACGCAAAGTTTAGTGGCGTAACGAGCCTTGATAATTTCGCTCAGGCGATTAAAGTGGTAAGACATTGCTATGAGGACGCGACAATTCCAACTGGAAAAAGAGTATGCAGACTCACACAGACGCCGACAACGTGACATTCCAATGGTTTGTTGACGCGGGACGCGGTGCTTCTTGCCCGCACTCCATTGCGCAAGCGTTCGAACAGTCGTCTGCTCTTTCAAACTTGTCTGCTTTTTGTCGTCAGCTCGTTCAAATGACAGCGGCCCGTAAACCAAACGTTGACCCGGTAATTGCGATAAGAACTAAGTGCAGGCCTGAAAACACTTTTGAAGGTCGTTGAGGTAAGTATTCTAAGTGTAAACAGTAGATACAAAGAGATGTTGATCACTGTTACCAGTGGCCATCACCGACTTGTAATGCCCGATTCTACTTAGCGGTTTTCAGTATCGACGTCCACCATCTCAGCTACGGTCCACACTTTTGCAGCCCGAGCGACGTCGCAAATGAAAATAGCGAGCAGAATCTCATCGTGGGAGTACGCTTTGGCGCCCATTTTGCGGCGTCCAAGTGAAATGAATCGCCGCGTGTCACATTATTCACGCAACGTTTTGCCTCGTTAATTTTGCTGAAGCCGCTCAAGTAGTCAGACATTGTTAGAAGGACGTAGAATCAACAATTCCACGCGGTTCCACGCGGTTCCCATGGGAACGTTCGCGAAACACGAAAGCAACCGTTTGCCGTAAGTGCCGCTCTTCGAGTTCGGACCGTGACGACAAAGTGACGTATGACCACGTCCGACCTACGTAGCACATAGCGGAAGTCACGTAACTAGATTAACTGCGGTACTACTCGACTCACCATAATCTCTGTTTCACTATGAGTGCGAGCTAGTGCGAGTATAGAGCTACAAGAATGTGTTCCGGGCTTTCAACGTCTCTGTCGAGCAGGCGCGCTTGCGCAGTGCAAGCCAACGTTTGTGTAAGCATCGTTCGGGGTGATGTGCTCGTGCTTGTAACTTCTGTTTCTACTGCACGAAGAGGAAAAAGCTTTGGGCAGGATTCTAGAGCGCGATTCTAGAGCGTAGAAAACGGCGGCGATGCTAGTTGCTCAACGATGGCTCGACCAACGCGTACAATGATGGGTTTTCCCCGAGCACCCGGTTGCCTTCGCTATGCACGACGACTGTTTCTGGCGACAGTACCGCTTGTCGAAAAGCACCGTGCGATAGCAGTGTGACGAGCTGCGCGCCGAGAGACGGAGACGATGAGAGATGATGACCGTCGAGCAGCAGCTACTAATTGAATCCCACTAAGATTTTTGGTAACAGGGAGCTTCAAGGGCGCGGTTGCCACCGATGATCTCATAGCTAATGCCCAGTCGATGGTGATCAGAGCCGTAACGGCCGTCGCGAGTGTCGCTGTCAACCGGCTGGAAAGAGACGGCTGGGTCGACAAAACCCTGGAACGAGGAATCTGAGGCATGTGCGAAAGAAGGCTTTCGTCGCAACCACGACAAGCACACCAACGTCGTGGGGTGCGTTGACGGAACCTAGAATCTAACTGAACCTTCGTTACCATCATCATCGGTCTGAAGGAGACCGTCACCGTTCTGAAGGCCTCCTACACGTTGCCGCAAACACCACTTTGACATTAACAACATCGTGGTAAGTACGTTAAAACTTCAGGGTTCCTACCACTTCGAAGTTAGTGCACGCTTAGTGCCTATGTCTACAGTTTACCATTTGTTGCGGTTTGTAGCTACTGTCATTCACGCAATAAAATCTGGGTGGGCTGCTGATAGAATTTTATTTTATCAATTCGATATTCTACATTTCTACGCCAAGCTTCTGGAGTTGCATGTCAGTCATCGGACAGTCCTAAGAAACACTCTTTGGTTCCCTGCCATTAACTACAAATAGGTGTGTCTTTAAATGAATCGTTAGTTTAGACAGCAGGAGTGTAGTCTGCCGGAGTATGGTAACATTGTCACCCACTGTAGACGAGAAATTTAGCCAGTGCATTTTTATGGATGGTTGTCACGACTCACCTCCGTGACCAAGAAAAACAAGACAGATACCATTGTCATACATTCAACACAGGTATGTTTAATGTAAAGGTTATGATACCAATTAAATAGATTGTCGTTTAAAAAGTGACAGTAACTCATCAAAATTAAAGAGTAGTGTTAACTGGATTTTTGAACTTTGCCTGTGATGCAGGGCAAATACGCACTGTTGACTTATCACCATCAAGTATAAACGACAAGTGGACGCAGAGTAGGTGTGTGAAGGAAAAGCGAGCATATGCTAAAGAAGGAACTGCTACGTAATGTGAAGAATGTCGGCAACTATCTTGCCATTCTGTAACGAGCTCAGTTGCTATGCACATGATTATGGCAGCCTGTGAATGTAGGATGCTTCCCATATGATATCAACCAGTGGCGAAGCCAAGGGGGGGGGGGGCTTATGGGGCTTCACCCCCCTCCCCGAAATGCGGCAGGCCCTAGAATATACACACAAATTTCGACAACATCCACCCCCCCCCCCCCGCACCCCAAGTCATAGAACACCCCAGCCACCTCAACTTCCCTCCCCCCTCGCTTTCTCAAAAGTTCCTGGCGACGCCACTACGATCAACAGCACTCAATAGATAGTCAATCTTATCAGAATAAGCGAAATTTCCTTTATTTTATGCACCACATAGGCAGGGTTTGTCTTTATATGCATGCAAGCAAAGCACACACTTCAGAAAACACTTGTGTGAAGGCTGCGTTCACAATGCAGTCCCCGTCAAACTTTCAAGGCGGTAACAAATTCCACAAATTAAATTTTGAACGAAACGTGTTAGTTTTGCCAAACGCTGGCAAACTTACATTGCGTTTTACATCATTCACCTTTGTCGTCCGGTGAATCAGCAGTCAGCGCTACACAAACCTCAATGAGCTTGTCGTTTGTTTTCTTGCCGTTGGGGCGATCACTGGCGGTCGTGGCGGCGGCACAATTCTTTCTTGGACCGTTGGCTCCTGCCTCCGTGCTCGCAGAAGCGTTGGTAACTTTGTGTCAAGGTGAGGTTTTGAATATTGACGCATGGCAACGCTGAATGAAGGTCTATTACCGTCTTCATAATCTCAGCAAGGCTGCCGTTACGAGCCACAACAACACCACCATTTTCAAGCTTCATAACACCGGCACAAATAGAAGCAAGTCTTGCATCTCACCAAGTGTTATACCGGAGACGTTGAACGCCAGCTCACCGTGCTCTTCAATCCGGTCCTGCCACCGAATGGGCTCATCCAACAGCCCGAAAGCATTCGTGTGCGCGTTGATCAAGTTACCGATCGCATGTGAAACCCCAGCCGCGGTCGATCCGACGAGCATCGTGGCCAAGTTCTTTCGAGTTTATCACGCCAAGGGTACGGTTGTCGAGTTAAAACAATGCAAATACTCTCGTGCTTTCTTGTTCTTATGTCATTTTGTCGTCACAACCCGAACTCGAAAAGCGCCTGTTAGCGGCAACCAGAGGCTTTCTAGTTTCACGAACGTTCCCATGGCAAAGAGCGTTGAGTCGTCACGCGCAATGAAGCCAATGGGATAGCAAGGTACCTATGTAGGGACGTGTAAAAGCCGTTTTTTTCTTTTTTCTTTTTTGCACGAGCTTTTTTGCAAATAAAAAAGTAAGTAAAAAAAGACTGCCCGTGATTATGCGGTCGACTCCATTTCCTCAGCGCCGAAAGCAAAGCGCATGGCTTATGGGGACTACCGTCGTAATCACTCGCAGTGAGCAAAGGGAGCAAAGCATTATTAAAACTGCCCGAAGAAACTTTCCTGCATCATCCACGGCATGTTCACAACCGGCGCACTCTGCGTCAATCCCATGATGTGTTATATATTACCACAGAGTCTTCGTCAGCTCTGTATCCATTTGGAGCCTCCTTCACAGGCAAACAGGAAATTTCATTTGCAGCTTATGTTCACGGAGGCTTCACAAAGGATGATCGGTGTCGCAGCGTACCTTCACATAATATGTTCTTCTCGTAATACAATCCGTATCGTGCAGAAACAGGGAGCAACGACGCAAACGAGACACAAACACCGCAAGGTCGGTACCGCGGTTTTCGCCATGTTTGTTTTGAAAGACCGCAGCGAAAGGCTTCGAGAAAACAAGTAAGATATCTTAGCTAAATTTACTTTACTTCATAAATATTGAAATATCCTTTCGTATTTTATAAAAGGATAATATTATTTTTCTCTGTTTCCTTCCATTTTCCGGAAGGTATCCTTTTCTCCGTTATTCGCTCGTTCTAACTCCCGGAGGAAAGAAAGAAGATAACAAAAAGAACAGGGGGAAATGCGGGGATTTATGCTCCCCAACTGCGTGGACACGTCATCGCGACGTAGGGGGATCGTCAAATTCTAGCTGACCGCGTGCGTGAACCCGAACGTTCGGGCGGAGCCTCAAACAAGAATCATTCTTGTTTGAGGCTCCGCCCTTCTTCTCGATACGTCACAACTCGAAAGTACCCGTTTGCGACCAGAATAGCACCCCTGCTAACGTTGGCTTGCCGGCCGCGAAGCGATTCAAAGACACCCGGAAACATGCCACCGTCCCGCATTTCTAAAGCTGTCGAAATGCCTATATTATCGTCATCGATTATTGTTACGGTTTACGATAATTTTATAGCGAGCAAGGCAATCTCCGAATATCCTAGTGGGGTCGATAAAGAGACCGGGAATGAAGCCGACAGCTGGCGCATGTTGCCAGATTGTACAGGAATCGGCGTGAAGTCTCGGAAGATGGGACAGACGAGGGGCGCCAGGGAGTCAACATTCCTGTCCGTGGAGCAGGGCAGCCGGAACACGTTACTGCGTAGGACTCGAATCACTTGTTGTCGACTGCACGACAAAGGAACGGCAAGTGTACAAACGCTCTGGACCAGAGACAAGACTCGTGTTCGCTGGCTCGTTCAAGAGCCAAATAAACTCACTGCAACAACTTAAAAAAAAAAAAGAAACGCCGTGGCCGAGTATAATTAAGTTCCTCGCTTCGTGCTCCGTCCTTCAGGGTTCTTTTATCGGCCGATGTCGCAGTCCGATTCGCAGTGAAGTGATAATGAGATGCTGAACACATCGTCACGCCAGGCTTTTCTTATACTGTCAGAGACAAAAAAAAAGCAATAATGCTACCCTTAGTAACGCGACCCACTCCACTATAACCACTGACAACTTCAGAAACGCAGGAGGGTGTCCTATTATATTCGGACTTTGTGCTTTCCGCTTGGCTCTTCTGCGAATTCTCATCGGCCGAAGCCCCGATCTTTTCCACTACGAAGTAATAATATGGTTCTCGAGAATCGTCGAACCAATACCACCTAGGAGACACACCTTGCGTCCCCCCCACCTCCTCCCCGCGCCGCCTGCCCATGCATCAGCATATCGCCGCCAAAGCGTCCTGCAGCATCCCACAACGAGCGCAACGTTAGCATGCGGCGACACCTACAGGCTATGCTGCCCGGAGCGCGTCTTCGTCGGGTGTGTTGGGCGTCCGGCGCTCCCGTACATCTAAAGGGCTTCCGAAGTAGGCAACAAACCACGACGTCACAGAAGCCGGAGTGTCACGCTTTCGGATGTCGCGATCCTGGCGGTTGGTCGTGGAAATGCTGGCGAAAAGCAGGAGCGAACGCGAGTGTCGCTGTCGTCGCGGCGTTCCAACTTCTGGCTGCCGAAGCTTCCGTGGACTGTCCCATTGGAGAGCGACGTGCAGCTGAACGGTCGTCAGCCACATCCACAGCCACCGCTGGAACGCCACCAGGATCGCGACCGGCGACCGCATGACACATGTCTGACATCACCAAGCGAAAATTCATTTTTTCAGTGCCGTAAACAGATTAGTTTTTAACGCGTTGCACGCACCCCATTTAGACGGAAGCGCCTGCCACAGAGTGACAGACGCTGTTTCTTTTAGTGGCTAACTCTTACTTTCTACTGCAATCAATTAGTCGTACGTTACTTCTGATTTTGTTATTGGTTGTTTTTTTTTCGGCGACGAACCGCTTCTTCGTTACTCGCTGGAGTTATTTACGAACTCGCCTCACGGAAAAGCAAACCCACTGGCAGTCACAGAAACTCCTGCACTTTCGCAATAATAGGTGGAGAGATATGCGCTGGTCTAATGCGCATTGTGAAAACAAGAAATTAATGCCTCAAGTGATTGAAGTCTTGCGCTTTGCGCATCAGCAATCTGAGAGGCCACGGCGAGGTTCTCCATTTCGTGTACAGTCACTAAACATGCCACGCGTGCGTGTTACAGCGCCTCAGCCATCTCGCGCTTAAAATTATTGTTTTCAGTTATCTGAAGTTTTTTTATGTTTTCTTATTATCCGTAATATGCAGGAAACGGTAATTCGTCCTTTACAAACGTCGAAATGGTCTGCGAGAGTGCAGAGTGATGTTTCCGAGTTTCCTGACAGCGTAACGAATGAATGCTCAGGAAGTCGCATGAACTTGTAAAAAAAAAAAAAAAGAGTATATTAGACCCTCTTTTATTTCTTCAAATGTTCATCGAGCGAAAATGATAGTCACCATTTTTTGGGCACAAAGCACGTCACTGGAACCCAGTCCCCTTGAAGGCCGACGCAGCACTCGTGTGTCCAATACATGCTCGGATTACGTGATCAAGCAACGGCGTAAGGCGATGGCGAGGACTTTTAGAAAGGGTCTATGATACCCGCGTTTCACTCAACACCACAATGGCGGCGCTCCTTCCTCCCCCCCCCCTAAAAATAAATAAAAATAATCGAGCAATCGGGTGTTGATATTCTAATCGTCGTTAATGTAGATACTCCAATCGCTTGTTTTGAGTTATAAATGGCGGGAGAAAATATTTCCCAAGCAAGATTCACGAATCTGTGTCACTGAGTAAAGCCATTGCTTCTATTTATGTGTCGGTGTGTTATAGTAACTGGCAGATTAAGAACCGCATGGCGAGGCTCTTGATGTCCGTTTATTCGGCTATCTTATAGACTAATGCCTACATAATATTGCCGCCCGCAGAGCCGAGAAAGCAAACGCTCGGTCACGGTCTTCTAGAAGATTCTCATTCATTCTCGCACTAGTTGTAACTTTCCCTTTGCTTTGTTGTTCTCGAAAGTGCCAGTTCATCCTCGCCCCGAGCGCGCGACGCTCGAACTTTCTTTGCCGAACTTTCGAGATAACGACGCACTCTAGATAAGCAGCTGCCCGCGACCTTGTCGAGTCAGTCTCGCTCGCTCTCTGTTGTCGCCGCCGAATCGCCGCCTGCTTTTCTGCTACCTCGACGCTCTTTCGTTCTTTACTTATTTTTGGTTGGCACAAGTTCGCCTATTAAACCTTTATTTTTGAGTTCACTGCTTCGTCTTCGTCGTCGCCTCCGTTCGTGACATTTCTGGTGGAGGTGCGGGGTATGAAACCCGTGCAGCGTACCCCTACAAGAACTCGTTCAGCAAGCCCCATTTCCCGACGACCTTCCGTTGAAGACTCGGAGCATCGTGCCAGCCGCCGTCTTCAAGGGCAAGCTCCTGAACTCGGACCTCTCCCGGCGAGGACAAGGCAAGTGACAACGACGATGGCTTCCTCGACGGCGCAGACCACAGTAGCAGCCCCCGTCGTTTACCTGCCCGTCGCCCCTCGGACTCCGACGCCTTTCCACGGGGAAATCCACGAGGACGTCGAGGACTGGATCCAACACTACGAGCGCGTGGCACGCCATAATGGATGGACCGCCGAGCAGTACCTGCAGAACCTCTACTTTTCGTTGGAGGGTACTGCGAGGCACTGGTTCGAGAACCACGAGGCTGCGCTCACGTCGTGGGACGCCTGCGTCACCGAGCTGAAGCGGGCGTTCATGAATCAGCATCGCAGGCAGCGGGCCGAAGACCTTCTCCAGGCGAGGACTCAAGGCCCCAACGAAACGGTCACCAGTTTCGTTGAAGACATCCTCCGCCTGAGCAGCCGCGCCGACCCGCAAGCCACCGACGAGAAGAAGTTACGCTTCCTTATGAGAGGCGTGAGAAGCGAAATCTTCGGCGGACTTATTCGCAACCCCCCGACGACCGTCGAAGAATTTGTTGCCGAAGCAACAAACATCGAGCGGGCGTTAATGGCCCGAGCGCAGCCACTACCATCGGCTCAGCAGCGTCTCAACCTTGGCCTCGGCCCGCTCCGAGTTCAGCACTGGTGCCGACGAGCTTCGCGACATCATCCGAGACGTCGTCCGAGAGGAGCTCCGAAAGCTGCTCCCCGCTGCTGAGCGTCCGGCGTCGCTGTCAGTCGCCGAGATCGTGCGCGAGGAGGTGCAGCGAGCCGTCCAGCCAGAGTCTCCCGTCGACCTGCCACCACCGGAACAACCGACGGTGAGCTACGCCGCCATGGCCCGACGACCGCCACCTGCTGCCCGTCAACTTCCTGCGCCACAACGACGGGACGCACCAGCACAGCCGCACCCCCGACGTCTCGGCGATCGACGTCAGTACCTCCGGCAAGAACAACCGGCGCCCAGGAAGACCGACGTTTGGCGCACGGCCGATCGACGCCCGCTGTGTTACCACTGCGGGGAAGCTGACCACGTGTATCGGCGATGCCCGTACCGGCAGCTGGGGCTACGCGGCTTCCACCCCGACGACCCGCGCCCACGCTACGGTGAGCGACCACGCGAGATCGACGACTACCTACGACGTACACCCTCTCCGATGTCTGCGCCTCGACGTGGGTCCCGTTCGCCTTCACCTCGACGTTCTGCATCACCTGTCCATCGGTCCCGCCGAGAGAGCCTGTCTCCAGTGTCCTCGCCGGGAAAACTGAGTGCGGCAATACCGGGAGGTGGTATTGCCGATGACGAACGACGCCAATATCCTCCACAAACGTCGGAGGGCTCCCACACTAGCGACGAGACGCATAGGAGCGACGGTTCTGCGACGGTGTCCAATAACCTCGACGTAATCATCGACGGCCACGACGCGAAGGCGCTCGTTGACACCGGAGCAGACTATTCCGTTTTAAGTGGGAAGCTCTCTCGCCGTCTTCGGAAAGTGATGACGCCGTGGGATGGCCCGAAAATACGAACCGCCGGCGGACATCTCATCACACCAGTGGGAAGGTGTACTGCGCGCGTGGACATCCACGGAGAGACCTGTCCCGTGAAATTCGTCGTCCTCAAGGACTGTTCGAGAGACGTCATCCTTGGCATGGACTTCCTCTGTGAGTACGGTGCCGTGATCGACCTTGGAGCAAACAGGTTGACGCTGCGAAAGCCCGTGCTACCTCCGGAGGGATCCAAAACGACGCCAGCCGCCGTCCGAGTCATTGCGGACCACGTGAACCTGCCGCCACGGTCGAGTGTTCTGGTGCCCGTCGTGACCGATGCAGTTGCCCGCGGGAAAGTCCTTCCGGAGGGCAGCGTCCAACTGCTTCTCGGAAGAGGAATAGGCGTCGCAAGGGGCGTAACGGAGCTGCAGGATGGACGTACTGTGGTCCTCGTGACGAACTTTCGACCGGAGGCGCAGCACCTCACGAAAGGTGCCGCTGTAGGACACGTTGAGGAACTCCGGGCCGACGCCGAAATCGCCGCGATCTCCGACGAGCCCTCGCCATGTCAGCCACACAGTACACCACCGCCGCAGCTCGACGTTAACCCCAAGCTCAGTGCCACGGAACGACGACAGCTCGGAGACCTCCTCGCCGAGTTCGGCGACTGCTTTGCGACGACGTCGAGGGTGCGCCAGACAACAGTGGCGAAACACCGCATCGTTACCAACGAGGATGCGCTCCCGGTGCATCGGCCGCCGTACCGGGTCTCCCCAAAGGAACGAGAGGCCATTCAAGAACAGGTACAAGAGATGCTCAACGACGACATAATTCAGCCTTCGAGCAGCCCGTGGGCCTCTCCAGTCGTACTGGTGAAGAAGAAGGACGGAACGCTTCGATTCTGCGTTGACTACCGGCGGCTCAACGCGGTGACGAAGAAAGACGTGTATCCGCTCCCCCGCATCGACGACACGCTGGACCGGCTGCGCCACTCACGGTACTTTTCGTCGATGGACCTTAAGAGTGGCTACTGGCAGATCGAAGTCGACGAACGGGACCGAGAAAAGACTGCCTTCGTCACGCCCGACGGACTGTATGAGTTCAAGGTGATGCCCTTCGGACTCTGCACAGCGCCGGCAACGTTCCAACGTGTCATGGACACCGTCCTGGCAGGCCTCAAGTGGCAGACATGTCTCGTTTACCTCGACGACGTCGTGGTATTCTCGGCCAACTTCGACGAGCATTTGCGACGCCTTCGAGCCGTTCTTGAGGCCATCAGGACCGCAGGACTCACCCTGAAGCCGACGAAGTGCCGGTTTGCCTACGGCGAACTGAAGTTCCTGGGCCACGTTGTGAGCAACGAAGGTGTAAGTCCTGACCCTGAGAAAACTCGCGCCGTAGCTGCCTTTCCGCCGCCCACCGACAAAAAGGCCGTCCGAAGATTCCTTGGACTTTGCGCATACTACCGGCGATTCGTTCAGGATTTCGCCAAGCTTTCTGCGCCGCTCACGCACCTTACGAAAGACGCCGTGAACTTCGAATGGGGTGGAGAACAACAACAGGCATTCGACGAACTGAAGCGGCGGCTCCAGTCACCACCGATTCTCGGCCACTTCGACCAATCAGCCGAAACGGAAGTTCACACGGACGCCAGTAATACAGGACTCGGAGCGGTACTGGTCCAACGACAAGACGGTGCGGAGCGCGTGATCGCATACGCTAGCCGGACGCTGTCAAACGCGGAACGCAATTACTCGACAACCGAGAAGGAATGTCTGGCCGTCGTCTGGGCCATCACGAAATTCCGCCCGTACTTGTACGGGAGTCCTTTTCGGGTGGTCACCGACCACCACTCGCTGTGTTGGTTAGCGAGCCTGAAGGACCCATCGGGACGCCTCGCTCGGTGGAGCCTACGACTGCAAGAGTACGACGTGACCGTGGTCTACAGGTCAGGCCAAAAACACAGCGACGCCGACTGCCTGTCCAGAGCCCCCGTCGAGTCAGCTACCGGCTGTGCCAAAGACGACGACGACGACGATCACTTTCTTGGGGCAGTAAGCGTTCACGGTATGGCAGCGCTCCAGCGGGACGATCCTGAGCTGCGCGCACTGATCGACCACTTGGAGGGACGAGGGGTACGATTCCCCGAGTCTTCTCACGTGACCTGCCAAGATTCGCCGTCCGGAGAGGTATCCTCTACAAAGAGAACTTCGGGGACAGCAACTCGACGTGGCTCCTGGTGATTCCTGCTAGTCTTCGAGAAGAGATCTTCCAAGCCTGCCACGACGACCCAACATCTGGTCACCTTGGCTACAGTAGGACTCTTGCACGGATCCGAGAGAAATACTACTGGCCCAAGCTCCCGAAGACTGTCCACCTCTACGTCCGTTCGTGCCACGAATGCCAACGACGCAAGAAACCACCGACGAAGCCGGCAGGTCTCCTGCAACCGATCGCGCCCCCGACTGCACCATTCCAGCAGATTGGAATGGATCTTCTCGGACCATTTCCGCCGTCGACGCAGGGAAACCGTTGGATAATCGTGGCAACTGATTATCTCACCAGGTACGCCGAGACAAAAGCACTCCCGTCGGGGACCGCCGTGGAAGTAGCCAAGTTCTTCGTGGAGTCTATCGTCCTCCGACACGGCGCTCCCCAAGTCCTGATTACGGACCGAGGATCCTCGTTCATGGCGCAACTGACACAAGAGATACTCCGCCTGAGCCACACCGACCACCGCCGGACCACGGCATACCACCCGCAGACCAACGGGCTGACGGAGCGACTAAACAAGACCATCGCCGACATGATTTCGATATACGTGGACGTGGAACACAAGACGTGGGATGAAGTGTTGCCCTACGTCACGTTCGCGTACAATACGGCGATTCAAGAAACTACCGGCATTACACCTTTTCAGCTGGTGCACGGCAGAAAGGTGACGACGATGCTCGACGCCATGCTGCCCCACGACCCGACGGACGACAGCACCGACGACGCCCAGCTGGTCACCCAACGAGCAGAAGAAGTACGCCAGCTAGCCCGTCTTCGAATAAAGGACCAGCAACGTGTGGACGCTGGCCGGTACAACCTTCGTCGCCGCGACGTGGAGTTCCAGCCCGGAGACAGGGTGTGGGTGTGGACGCCCATTCGCCGCCGCGGACTCAGCGAAAAACTGTTAAAACGCTACTTCGGACCCTACAAGGTCATCCGCCGCCTTGGGGACTTGAACTACGAGGTGCTCCCCGACGGAACCCGACCATCAGGACGCCGCCAGCCACGACCCGAAGTCGTCCACGTCGTTCGACTCAAGCCGTTCTACGCACGATAGGATTGCGATACTGCATGTTTATTTCGTTTCACCGTAAATTTTTTAGCCATTTCTGTTTTCCTTTCACGTTGCATCGGGACGATGCACTTTTAAAAGGGGGATAATGCCGCCCGCAGAGCCGAGAAAGCAACGCTCGGTCACGGTCTTCTAGAAGATTCTCATTCATTCTCGCACTAGTTGTAACTTTCCCTTTGCTTTGTTGTTCTCGAAAGTGCCAGTTCATCCTCGCCCCGAGCGCGCGACGCTCGAACTTTCTTTGCCGAACTTTCGAGATAACGACGCACTCTAGATAAGCAGCTGCCCGCGACCTTGTCGAGTCAGTCTCGCTCGTGCTCTCTGTTGTCGCCGCCGAATCGCCGCCTGCTTTTCTGCTGCCTCGACGCTCTTTCGTTCTTTACTTATTTTTGGTTGGCACAAGTTCGCCTATTAAACCTTTATTTTTCAGTTCACTGCTTGTCTTCGTGTCACCTCCGTTCGTGACAATATTAAGTGCAGAGCGATGATAACATGACAGGGACTTGCTACGTCCCGCTTTTCTGCTGTTCTGTACACTCGTTTTCACCTAAAAAACCATAGGGAAAAATGTCCGGGTTCTCGCGGAATATGACTATACTCCGTTTCACCTTCCGTCCGAGCGCAGCGGACGCTAGAGCCATTCCAGCCAATCCAGCGTTGAGAGAGTGTCATGCGACCTTGAGCTCCCTGTGTCGCTCCACCAACCGGCAGGTCACGTGATTTTCTCCCGGCGCTGGATCGGCTGGGATAGTTCGTGGCGTCCACTGCGCTCGGACTGAAGGTGGAACGAATATAATTTCCCTTTCATGAAGGGAATTAAGATATATGTAGATGCAGTTTATATTGGATATATGTTATCTAATCAAGGCGTGCATGTTTCGAAGAATTAAAAAATCACCGCTTCTACTGCCAACCAAATCTTGAAAAAACTACTTCGCGTTGCATATAAACAATAAGCGAATTTTTTTTGGGGGGCAGAGGGGGCGGGGGGCGGGGAGGTTAATTTTTGTATACACCAACCATATTTACACATGCTACCATCGCCGCGCATGTGCAATGGGGCGGGCGCAAGAAGCCCCGGAGTCCAGTATCAACAGATCATTGGAATGTGATGTTGTCAGCGTCGGTTTGAGTCCCGGTGCTCATTTTCGCGTCGGTATTGATGATTCTATGTCGTCCTAGCGATGCCCGCACTCTCAGAAAAAAAGGGTATATTCTGACACCCCTCGTCTTATATACGACACCCCAAAACTGAATTCGACGTACAGCGCGCTGACGTCGAACCGACTCTACCAACTGCCACGAGAGGCTTGATAGGCGAGTGGTAAAACTTATTAAAATAGCTAATGTACGTGTTACTGAAGACAAAAAAAAAAAAGTAGTCGGGTTTTTTTGCGCTACTGCAACACCCATGTGTTTTGTGTTTTTTTTGTAGTTTTTGATACATACTTTAGGTGTTTATTAAGGTACATATCACCGTTCTCAAGCCCATCGTAAAAGTTAAGGCCGTCTGTTCGACAGCCTAACTTTAACGACTAACTGAAAAAAAAAAAATAACTGAAGTTTTTTGGGTGTCGTACAGGAACAAGGGTGTCAGAATATACCCGCTCTTTCTCTGCGACTACTTTAGCGGCCTGAGCGAAACTAAGAGCTTTTTTTAGCAAACCGTTAGCGTGTTCCGCGCACCGCACTACCGGATCTTTAAGAGCATGTTGGTGATGTTCTGATCGCCCGGGTGATGTCGTGATCGCGGGGATCGCGCTTCAAAGCACGCTTTGAAAACTCCAGTAATGCGGTACGCGGAACACTGTTATGGTTAGCTAAAAGTCCCTATTACCTAGGCTCGTTACACCGCGAAATCTCGCGTAAGCAATGTGACGGGCGGCGATTGATTCTGCGTGGACGCAGCAGAGTTGACGCTAAAGCCGGATTCACGTGATGGGATTCTGCTCGCTATTTCTGGTCCCGACGTCGCTCGGGCTGCAGAAGCGTGGGCGGTAGATGCGATGCTCGACGTCGATACTGAAGGTCAGACGCAGAATCGGACCAAGTGAATCAGACGGCAATCGGTGATGACCACTGGTAACAATGATCAATATCTGCTTGTATCTACTGTTTAGTCCCAGTCAACTTACCTTCATAAACCCTTAAAACTTAAATATATATATATTTATGCCTGCTCTTACTTTTTATAGCAACGTTTTGTCTACCGGCCGCAGTCATTTCAACGAGCAGACGACAGTCTGAACGATCACATCGTTGTTTGAACGTGAAGACGGACTGAACTTGGTCCGTGGGTGCACGTCCGAACATCTTGACAGTTTTCCGCGTTGATCATGTTGGAACAAAACAAATAAATCTGCCGACCACAAGTACTCCTGAGTTCTACCTGAAGTTTCTTCTAGCTCTGACGGTAACTGACTTTCGGTCCGACGGTAACTGACTTTCTTTTCACGACGCCTATCCAGGTTCTCAGACGAACCGATCAGGCTGAAATTGCAAGAAAAGTGATCCTCACACTTTCTCCGTACTTTTTCGGCACAACCCGAGTAGCGACGTTTTCGCGAGAACGTAGGTTTTCGTCTGGTTTCTTCCAAAACAAAACAGGAATGCCCGTGCCGCGTGGCGACTTCCGCCCACCCTTCTGCAGTCTACGACTTTTGCCGTAGACGTCGAAACCAAACTTTTAGCTGAGGTATTTATAAAACTACACACAATAAGAAAACAAAAAAGAACTTGTAATTTATAGATTCTGACTGAGCTCAAAAAAGTCGTAATCCGAAATTCGCAAAGAAGTGACCGGATTTTTCTTGAATTTCATCTCTATGCGTGGGGTTAAAGTGCGTACAAATTGTTGCGTTCGCCCTTCCTCTCGGGTTCTTAAGGTATCTGCCCAGGCAATGCGCCGTGTTCTGATCTTCTGCTGTTTTCTTTCTTCTTGATCACTGCGAGTTTTAAAATCTCAAGCGCATACTTCCCTCAAAGCACTTGTGACAGCCAATCTCTTCCATCTACAGAGCTAACTCGCCGAATGACACGCTAAAAAATGTGCAGAAATCTAAAAAAAAGACACTCCACGTTGTTGCACGTTGCATGGTATGCGTCATTCTTAGTTCCAAATCAAAGACGGCTTCTTCAGGTCCAAACATAATTTTAACTCGCCATTCGTCGAGCTCCCTCCCTAGTCTGGACGATCAGACCTTGCAAGTGCCTTGCGTTGGAAGTAGACGCTTCCGGTTTCCTAGAGTGTATATTTACTTCGTACCAGTCTGCGTCCCATCGCAGCCGACAATACGATCCAATGGAAGCCATCAAGTAGAGCCAAAAGTGCATTGTCTCGGCTCTCGTCGCCCTTGTGAGCTCGCCATCACCGCCTAAATGATCATGCATAGTGTACGCGGCACGATCCCGCGCTTCTTTTCTTTGCGTGATGGGCTTTAGCCGATGATAGCAAAGCGCACGAAGACGAGGAGGGCCGTTGGCATGCACCACTTTGCTCCGTTCAATCGGTCTGCAGTATCCTAAGCATACACGCGGCGTTGGACAAACGGGAGTACAATTACTCTAGAGTGACAGGACAGAAAATAGCTTTTAGGCTACTCACACTGTCGTATACGCGTGTTAGGGGACTTGAAGGCACTCGTGAAGCGGGGAGAAATACACTCCATTTTCATAGTTGGGCAGGTGCATTAAATACAAAGTGTATCAAACTAAAAAAAAACAAAAACTAATAGGTAAATTGTTTGGAGTGTCATAACGGTAAAAGGCTACTTCGGCTATGACAAGCATAAAGGCCTGCATGCTGAGTGCCCTTAGTATATTGCACGACGCTGGACGTTCCGTACAGACATCCGCAGAACGTATCACCTTGAGTGTGTAGCATCTGTCAGGAGCGATGTCTCGAAGTGAAGAGAGGCCTTGCTAGCTTTAGTTCTCCGTCACCAGGGCTATGTCCCTTCGAGGGCTGTGTGCATGAGCACGATCCTCTTGCAGCGACAAATGTGTAACTAGCTACTCGTAAAACAAACATGGGATAAGGCTTTTACCCGATCACGTGTACACGTATCGCAGTTCGTAATGCGCATATCACCGATCATAGAGTCGATGACCGTTGACACTTCCAAAGCGAGTATTATGAATGCCATTTCCAAATGAATCGAATGCCTAAGGACAACACCAAACTGCCTCGCATAAAGAAAGTTATCTAACCTGGTATGCTTCCGCTTCCTAATAAAGAGGCCGAGCTGCCCATACCTACAAAATCCGCAGATACCAATTCATTCTGATTGCGATCCAGTGCATCACAATAGAGAGTTTTAGGGAACCGGAACAAAATACGATCGATAAACAAAAACGATCGATACCTTAGATCAGGCGAGTCGACCGATCGTGTGCCTCTAAACGGCTTTGAAGGAACCGTATTTGCAGACGAGAGCAGACGGTTGGTACAGGTCGCGCCCCCTGGCAACGGAAACCTGTATCGGCCTTATTGAGAATGTAGATATTTGCGGGTGTTTGTACAAATCGCAGAAACTAGAAGTAGATAAAAATCGTATCCTAAACATATTGAGAACCTAAAACAATGTATACCTACTTATGGATCGTCTCGTTTTTTTACTCAAATGAATGTGCTTCGTAATACAAAGCCTGGCGCTCCATGGCGTGTCGCCACTGGCACTGCGAAGTTCTAAAATGTTCGTCTGCTAGAGGAGCAGACGAGCTTTCCGATAACAATGGCGGTCGATCTTTCTGACGATGACTTGGAGTAGGCTCTATTGGCCGAAAGCAATTTACAAAGCGTTCTTTTGTACGACTGTCTGCGCACTAACACTAAGGCGCTTGTTGGCGGCAAGGCATTGGACGTTCAACTTGGCGTCGATGGACGAGGAGGACGTCGTACGGCAGTTCAGGTTTACAAAGGAGGATCTGACCTATCTCCGATTGGCGCTGCGGATCCCGGAGACGTTGACAACCAACGGCTGATTCTGAGATGTCAGGGGCTCGTTTGCCACCGTATTTTTGGGTTTTCTTTTTCAGGTTTACCCCGATTTATATCCTCAGGGAATAAAATAGTTCCTCGACCGCACATGGTAACTTGTTTTGTAAGTCATACCTTCTCAGTGGGCAGGCAGGCTTTGGTGTTTTACATCAGCCAAATATGATGTTTACTCCAACCACGTCCTGATATGCTGAAAAGTCGCCGACAGCAAACTCGATTTGACACACAAATAAGAACACGCTCGCGCGAGCTTATCATCAACATTCGGAAGTCGTCTGCAAGCGATCCTGTGTCTTTCCCTCGAGGCCCACTGCAGGGTCGAGTATTAAGAAGAGTTATAGACTAATAAAGCTAGGAATATTAAATCGCGGAATAAAATAGAAAAATAAAAATACACTAATTTTCTCAAGTTGATGCGGTCATTTTTCTTGTACAAAGTTATGAGCAGGTCAATCCGTTCCTTCGCTCCTCGCCACGAGGAGTTCTTTTTCGACGCCGTGTTTAAGCCTTGTGGGCTCGTCTCTCTGTCAACGCCCGATCGGGTCGTGCTTCGCTCGCTCCCCAGAAGTCACTCAACACAGTGCGTGGCCAGAAACATTTACTTCGACTCACGTCGCCGAAGAGCCTCAGTCCGTGGTCGCTGTCGTCCGTCCGGCTGCCGTCTTCACGTCCAGTCCGTGCTCCGCTGTCGTTCGTCCGGGTTCTGCTCTGCTGCGGTGGCAGCGCTGGTGGTTCGTGCCGGGCTCTGCACTCGTTCCAGCCGTCAGTCCAGGCTCCGCCCCAGCTCCTTGTCCGGTCCTCTGGTTCCACCCTAGTTCGTGTCTCCCGGGTTCTGCCAGGTTCTGCCCTCTCTCAGTCCAGAGCGTCCCTTGCATAACTACAGCCACGGTGGACCACGCTCACCAACACGGCATGTCCACGTGCGCCACCACGTGATCCCGGAAGCCACTCTTCCGGGCGACGCCCAGGCCGCGGTTCTTTAGCCGAAGCCCCGAGAACACTAGGGCCGTTGTTCTTAGCCGAACGCCCCGGTCGTCGACCCAGGAAGGCGTGAGCCGCTCTCTCGTGGTCCCGGAAGCGCGAGGGCCTTCCCCGGGCGCCCAGACGTCGAACTCCTGGCTGGGCCCCCGGTGGGCCCACAGAAGGGTCGCCGACGTGACCCCGGAAGAGCCGGGTGTTTCTCCCTGGAGTCAACGGCCTCTCGTCGTCAAGCACCTCCACCGCACGGGGCGGGAGTCCCGGCGGGAGGCGGCTGGGCAAGAACGGCCGCCGGTCGGATTCCCACACCTTTAAGGACGTCATTCCAAAGGGCTGGAGTAAAAAAAGGATTAGCGCCTAGCACTTCCCGAAGTAGGAAGATATCATCTTCCGCTGAAACCCGCTTGCGAGGAGGAGGCGGAGGGACGGAGGTAGACACGGCGCTCATGTTGCTCTCTTACGGTAAAGATAGCAGACGATCACGGTCGTACGCCCGCTAAACGATCGTTGAGCGGTGTATGGTACGACCACGAAGAAGAAAAATAAAGGAAAACCTGTGACTTCACTGCTGCGCACTTATTAAAACTATCACCCAATATTTAAAGGGCTCGTTTTATAGGATATATGTGATTAGCATTAGAACACCAATTTTTAATTCATGCAACATTTTTAAACTAAAAAGTATCCAGAGCCTTGATGCAGAAGGCTGTTGCTCAATATGTTGACACTACAGATAACCCTCAGTCATAAAGCAGCTGTAAAAACGGCTGATAAGTGCTCGAAATGCACATCCCAACGTTTGCATGAAAAAAAAAAAAAAACTTAAAAATATGGAAAAGGTCTAAAATTAAAAAAATCATAAAATATGAAAAAAATATCTAAAATATAAAAAACGTTAAATATGAAAAAAAACGCTAAAATATAAAAAAACTTGAAAGATGAAAAAAAAACCACATAAAATATGAAAAAAAAACGTAAAAAATATGAAAAAACTTAAAATATAAAAATCCTAAAACATGAAAAAAGTTGAAATATAAAAAAACCTTAAAATATGAAAAAAAACTTAAAATAGGAAGAAAAACTTCAATTATCAAGAAAAACTTACAATATAAAAAAGTTAAAATATGAAAAAAACAAAATATGAAAAAAAAACGAAAAATATAAAAAAACTTACGTTATAAAGGAAAACTTTAAATATGAAAAGAAAAAAAAAAGCGCATGGGCCAGCAGGATTTGAACTGTTCATTACCACTCCCCTACGAGCTTACGAAATTGACGCTCCAATCCACTGAGCTACTAAGCAAAGGATTTTTGTGTTAGCTAAATATTTATTTATCTCTGTTGAGGATGTCCTATTGCGTTTTGTTCTGTATTCTTTTCTTATTCGCTAAATCCACCTTTATGCACTTGCTGTAACATATGGCGCTCCTGCCAGGCACTACCAGGAGTTATTTTATTCCTGTTTGAAGCCAGGGCACGCTCTCTCCGCCGGTGAAATAGCCGTTTCGCTAACCAAGCGAGACTGTCCCTGTCGGCCATTGGTCGTGCCGGTCGTGGCTTACGGTTCGACCAGCGCATTACGGTAAGATCGCAGAAGACAAGCGCATGCGCAGTTCGTACCGCAAGGCCCATCGTACCGTATCGGATGTGCAAAAACGGTTCCTAAAACTCTTGAATGCCACAGCCACGCACCGTCAGAAAGCTGGTAAAACAAAGTTTTGATGCACGCACAATGTTCAATGTACTTATAAGTGCGGCATTAACTTACAAACTCGCAGTCTTATCTACATGAAAGGTCTCACAGTTAACTGTATTTGGTACAAACCGGCGTGGTTGGTAGGTGAAATAAACACGTGGTCCCGAGCATATTATAATACCTCTGCAACCAAACAGATTTCAACATTGGCCGATAAGAGCGCCGAGGCACCAATCACGATGCAAGAAACGGGAATATGATAAGATAGGCCCAGCATATCTTAGGCTATCTCTGACTATAGGTGATAAGTGCGAAACAGGGTATGAACACAACTCGCTCTGCAGAAGCGGGTAGGCCGGTGCCGTTTTTTTTATGTATTAGCCAACTTTATATTAGTTATAAAAATGAAAATTCACCAGCGTAGCATCTCTTACCTCATCAATTTCACGAACTAATTCTGCTCTTCTGGTTTGAGTTTGAACGCGGATCCTCTTGATGTGAGGCAATGTTCGAACTTTCTTTTTTATTTCGTAAGACCCTCGGCGTTAGGTTACTCGTCGACATGGTAACCTTAGAGCGAATGTACAAGGGACAAAAAACCGCAAAACTCCAAACTCAATTTTTTAAGATATTTTTTGTGACGAGTATATATTACGTTTAGAGATTTTCAGTAATCGCAGTTTAGAAAGGTGTCCCACGCCGCTTTATCAATTGGCATGAATTTTGTATATTTTGAAAACACTAAAAAAAGGTTAGCATATTGATCCGCTGACTTTACATTAACTATCACAAAAGCTCGACATGTCAAGTAGATCCCTCGACCAACAGTCATTTGGCGTCTAAGAACCAATTAATGAAGTGTGAGCTAAACGGAACCTCAATGCGACGACGTGAATACATATCGTTTACTTTAAAAGCATCCTATTAGATCGCTGTATCTTGATCTTTGAACATACTGGACAATAAGGGATATGTCAGATACGACGTTCATTGCTCACGGAATCGCCCTAGGTTTGTATTAGAACATTATCATATTATTGTGCATGGCGCTACAGAGCTCGCGTAAAAAAGCATATCAAAGTTTTTTTTTTTTTTTTGGGGGGGGGGGGAGGGTTTTTGAAGCTAATGTCATTATAGAAACCTCCAGAGTTGTGATAATTGCTCAGTCGGGACAGAAGCCTGAGTATCAACACTTGGTGCTGATCAACATTATGTATGAATAAATAGCAGAACTTCGAGGGCGCTTAAGGGGGACCTGCAACCACTTTTTGACTGGCTTTTAATCTACACCGAACCTGAGCGCGCTGAACGCAGTAACTTAGTGCAACTTTTCTTTTCTTGAAATTGGGTGCATTTTAAAAGTTACAGGCAAATTAAAATTATAAAAACAAGCAAACAATAACCTCATTCATGACATCCCCGGTCCTGGCTTGGCGGCTAATGGTAGAAGCGAAGCGACTGACCAATCGGCTACGGCTCTCGTTGATGGCCACTTCCACTGCAGCCGCATGCGCGGCAACGGCTCGTTGCTTCCTTCGGCCCTCCACCGCGCTTGCCGGCATGAATGTACCGGGTCTGTCGGAGTTGGAGCTCCGAATCCTCGGTAGAAGTGCGGAGCTGGGAGTAGTACCATACTAGGACAGTCCTCGGAAGCATCCGGAGCGCGCTGGTGAAGCCTCTCGACCCCAACTCGACAACGCTCAAGTTTCAGGCGGGTCTGCTGGAATCTCGCGATTTGATAATTCGTACTTTCGCTTCTTCCCAACTGTGCCGCTGGCGTCGTGCGTCGTCTGCTAGGATCCGTGGGGCGTGTGCCTCCGAGATCCCGAAGCGACCGTGCTTCGGGATCTCGGAGGCCATGCGCGGGGGAGCTTGCGCCGCCACTTCCTCCACTTGGTGGCGGGTATGTCGACGGGTCAGTTCTTCTTTCCGTACTTTTTAAACTGCACGTGTTTCTTTTCTCATCTAAAATAACGAATAAAAACTGGTTTCATAAATAATTGAAACGGTTCGCGCAACTTATATTTTGTATTTTGAATAATATTTAAAAAAAAAGAAGCTTTTAGTGCTTTTGACCACTCGAGAGCTGACCGGGACCAACGACGTCACGAATTCGTCACATGCCACGCGAGTTCGGCACCACGGAGCGTTCTCGTAGGATGAGGAGGTTTCCGCATCGTCCGGTTAAAGAGCTACTGAAACAAAATTTCGGCGCTTATTTCTTGGTCTATTCGTGTTCGATGGAGCATTATCCCATCAGACACTCCAGTGTCTTGCTGAAAAAGACAGGAAACAGAATTTTAAAACGAATTAAACGATTAGCAAAGAGCACCTGGCGGATGTCGCTAACGCCTCGTTTTTAATGCCCGTCTTGGAACCTTGACAGGTATTTACGGTGAGTGTCTCGCCTCCGGCCACGACCAGAGAAGAGCTGAAGAGGAACTCCTCTCTCCCCGAAAATCTCTTTTGTGTGTCCCAGAAGTCGCTATTGTCCCTTTACAAGATTATAGAAACTAAGGCCGTGTGAATGTCACGTGACCTTGGAGAGGGGCACAGCGACGCGCGGAAAGCATATTACGGGCTACGTCCACAGAGCGAGATCGGCTGGGATAGCTCGCAGCCTCCGCTGCGTCCGGACGTAAGGTCCCGAGACAAACTACGTCACGATTGCCGCGGATGGGACGTGCTCTCCGCTGGCTGCTCTCTGAGCGTTTGCCAGAGTGGGCCGTTAATACACGAACTCAACTTTGTTAAGTCACGCCGCGGTGGTGGCGCGTCGGGCGCACTTCCGGTCTGGGGCTTTGGGCGGAAGTCACCGGGTGAGACGTGCATTCCTGTGTTCTTTTAGAAGAAACCAGACAAAAACCTGCCATCTCGTCAAAACGCCGCGACGGGGGCTGTAGCAAAAGAGTCAGGAGAGATTTGAAGATCAGTTTTTATGTGTATTTTGCCTCCTCCGTTCGTCCGAGAACGTTAATAGCTAGTGGCCGTAAAAAGGGCAAACCAGACGCCGTCGAACTACGATTGCTTTTGCGGGAAACACTTTGGGTTCGATTCACGAATACTTGTGGTCGTCAGATATTTGTTTTTCCCAACATGAATGCGGAAAAACCTTTAGTTGTTCGGATCACCCGCGGGTTCAGTGCGTCTTCAAGTTCAAACGGCCGCCTGATCGTTCGAACTGTCGTCTGCTCTTTCAAACATTTCTGCTTGTCGTCTGCTCTTTCAGTCGACACCGGCCCGTAGACCAAACGTTGGCCCGGTAATTGCAATAGAAGTAAGTGCAGGCCTCAAAAGACTTTTGGGATTAAGGAAGGTGGGTTGGGGTTAAGGAGGCTCGGTGTAAACAGTAGATACAAGGCGATGATCATCATTGTTACCAGTTGCCATTACCGACTTGTTAAGCCTGATTCACTTGGTCCAATTCTGCTTGCGATTTTCAGTATCGACATCGACCATCTCAGCAACGGTTCACGCTTTTGCAGCCCGAGCGGCGTCGCGACTGAAAATTGCGAGCAGAATCTCACCGTGCGAATAGGGCTTCAGCGTCCAATCTGCGGCGACCACGCGGAATGAATCGCCGCATGTAACATTATTCACGCTACGTTTTGCGGCGTAACGAGCCTCGTTATTTTCGCTGAGGCCGCTAAGTAATCAGACATTGCCAGGCAGACGTGGAATCAACAATTCCGATGCAGAAATGAGCACGGGGACTCACACCGACGCCGACAACATCGCCTTCCAATGGTTTATTTATGGGCGACGGCGAGCTTCTGCCCACCCTCCATCGCACATGCCCGGCCCCGGTGGCGTCCGCTAGGAGCAGCTCCGGTTTGTTTGTAAGCATGAGTTGGTCTATAACGAAAGCACAGCCGAATCAGGCTCAAAATACAAACATGCGACTGTCATTACGGATCTTGTGGATCATACTCAGCCAATTTGTGGACACGACGAGCATATTTCAAATTTCGTTGAAGTATTCCTTTAAAATATGACAGCACTGATATTAAGTGACTCTCGTCGTGCCCGCTGGGTTGCTCGAACCACAAGAGATGTGCAAACCGCAAAAAAGGTAGACGCCTAAACAGGATTGCGGGGCCACTTTAAGCTTCGCCTTTTATTGGTGGAACGCGATAGCGTCATCGGCCCCCGTTCACGTCGCCTTCTCGTTCGCTTCTCATTATCTTCCTGCCAGTGAGCAGGAAGTGGGAAGGAAATGGCCGAATACAGATATAAAAAGCGGCGGACATGGCATAGTCAGTGGAGTCCACTTCCGGCTGCCGAGCAGAGCGGACGTGCGATGGATCGCTCGTTAGGGGCGGCTATAGAAACCGGCATTGGCCGGGGTGATCGGATAACGGCAATGCCGCCCTGGATGACTCTGTTGCCTTGCCGACGCTGCCAGTAGGAGAAATAATGAAGAACAATGTAGAGACTTTAGTGCTGACACCGGTGGACGTCCTTTACAGGACAGAAGATTTCGTGACCCCTTTATACCAGGCAGGTGAGCGTTCGCTCGCTCCACGTGTTCATAGCTGGTGTGCGCTAGCCTACTATACTCGCGGTCAACTTTCTGTCGACAATCTGAAGAGAGGAGGAAAGCGCGTGTACAGTCGGTTGGTGCTCCTCTCCCCTAGCATTGACTGCATTGCCACGAAAGCTGCCGCGAGTATAGGCGGCGGAGAAACTATGTGACATAGTTTCTCCGCCGCAGCAGGACTCAATCACGGGTGGCACCCCGCTTCTATTTGCCGCCGTAAGCGATCATGTGACAATAGCGACAACCAATAGCTTTCTTGAAGGAATTCACTGCGTGAGCTTTTGTATATAAACGATTGCTCAAGATGAAGAACCCCCCAACGTACTCTCCACATGAATAATATTCTTCGGAATGTTAAACTTTAATATCATCAACTTTGTACAAAAAAGCTATAATATGCTCCTTCTTGCTAAATACATCTTTCTACTTACTTGGCACAGGTACGTGATCTTAACTCTGCTGAATTCTCGCGCATCTTTCTTCGTCAGCACTACAGATGTTTGTGAGCTGCGGTATACAACTTTTTTACGCTGTTGCCACCATCTTGGATGGCGGGACTTGTGGACGTACACATAGTTTTGCTCTTATCGCACTTTTAGGATGGTGGTTGCGTTCTGGGGCGTAAATGCCACACGTTTTTTTTTTTACCTCTCTTATACTTTTGTTTATCTCTTCCGGGTTGGAATGCATTATTTTCTTTTTTAGTTCTCCATGTTTTATACGCGAACCATACGGCTTGGCACAAGAGTGAACGTAAAATATCTTTCGGTGTAGATATGGAACTGCAGGTGCAGCTTTACACAGTTTATTTTCTATGTGGTTCGATATATATTGATCACACGCCATGTGCAATTGAGGCTTGAGTCATCCACCTGGATGTAACTCGGGGCCCAGATTGGACAAGAGTAGTGAGTCGGCGTTCGGCTGAGATTCATGATAAGTCAATGCCTCGCTGATTGAAAACGAGCCGCAGCCCATTGCAGCCTTAGGTTTCGTCAGTCGAAATGTGTGTCAGAAACAGACGAGTAGGTTTATGTCTGTTGTCGCCTCGGCTGCAAGCGAGCATGGAAAGGTGTGTGAGTTTCAACTACTTTCCCAAAGGAAATAAGCGGCAGTGTAGAAATGATTGCGCGGAAGCATTTTTCGATTTCGTTTGGTCCGAAGACAAAGCGGTGTTTGTCACATCTGCTGGGACCAGACACTGAGGCACGATTAAACTCCGATGGATCTCTCGTCTACTATACTTCGTTTCACCGCAACTTGGCAGAGAGAAAACGCTACCGCCCCCTCCGGCCAATCAGAGCGACTGAGCCAGATCACGTGACAACCCTCACCAGAGGTACAGGGGAGTGCGTAATCCAAAAAGGTTGGAGATCAAGGTTAGGAACTCCCGTCTTACCATGTTTTTTGTGTGTCCAGCAACACCTCCTAGATAACAAAGTCGTAGTGCTGAATGAGATGTCGTCATCAGAGAAGGCCAACGCTGGTCACAGATTGGACACGACGATTGTGTCAACGTTCGGTTCAAACTTCACTCGAAGCCGAGCGCTGTCGCAGCGCTCGTTTCCAATCTGTGTCCAGCATTGGACTTCTCTGATTAAGCCATCTCATTCAGCACTACGGTTTTGTTATCTAGGAGGTGTTGGTCCCAGGTGTGACTTTCTCCCTTTCAGGGACTAGCCTATCGCTCGAAATTCGCACCAAAGAGATTTTCCTCTCTCTCCCGCCTGTGGCTGCTACAGCACTGCGCGCTACTAGTGAGATAGAAGCATATATACTCCACCTCATTAAAACCTTGCAGTACCGCCAAAGCTGCAGGTGCAGAGAGTGTATCCCGACCTGTTCAAGAGGAGGGAAGGAAGGAACGGAGACTAGGCTGAGTAATCCCAGCCCCTTTCTCTCGTTCCTCCTTTCACTCCTCCTGAGCAGGTTGACACACGCTCTCTCTCCTGTAGCTCTGGCTGTACTGCACCGTTTTAGTGAGACGGAGTATAGTCACGTGTCTTTTATCGACCAGCTGACTGCCTCACTGGGAGCATATTGCCTTTGCCGTTTTTCGAGTTAATGTGACACTTCTGCTTTTCTCCTACTGCCACTCTCATGTTTTCACTTTCTGTTTGAGTTAGTGTTGACCAATGGCAAATATATCACTTTTTCTTTTGGCTGGCATGTTTGAGGCAGTAATATACTGGAGATCAAGCGAAATTTTTTTCGTAATTGAGGTACGAAGATCATATTACGAAGTTCGAAAAGGTCGAAGCGTTTCAAGTTTTTTTTTAAATTTTATCACACTATAAAATTAACAATTTGAAACGTTAAAATTATTTACTCTAAGATATTTGAATATGTTATCAACATTCAAAATTGTCACGATCAAATGTTCTCACTCTTTTTTTACTTTAAATTTACCACACTAAGAAATTTGCACATTTTCTAAATTTTAAACCTGCGAAGTACATCCAAAGCAGCACAAAACGTCGTGGAAATGTCGAGAAAGGTCCCGGACGTCCGTGACGTCCCGCACGACTTCGATCCCGTTTTTTTGATGTTGAGGTGGGTTCATATATAACTTTCCATTAAAGTTCAATCAGTGACGTCGTGACGACGTTGTATTTCAACTCAAACGTCGTCAACGTTCTCACGACGTCGATGCACGACGTTCTGACAACGTCCATACGCTCACGTTCCTTTGTCGTTGAAGTGAAGTTCATAAATGACGTTCCATTATCGTCCTGTCCGTGACGTGCTGTCGACGTCATGTTTCAACTTCAACGTCGTCATCGTCACCGCGACGTCAAGACAAGACGTTTTAGCAGCGTCGAACAGTCACGTTTCTTAGACGTTAAAATAAAGTCCATAAATGACGTTACATTATTGTCCCGTCAGTGACGTTTCGGCGACGTCGCGTTCACACCTAACTGTCGTAAACGTCATACAGGACGTACTGGCAACGCCGACCACTCACGTTTTGCTCAACGTTGAGGATATATTTAATTTACGTTCCATTTTTGTCCTGTCATTGACGCCCTGGTGATGTCATGCCACAACCTTTGTTTTGTGATTTTTTTTAGCTTTTCCAGCTCTCCAGCCGCAGAATCACGTATAACACGCGTTCACTGATAAAAGCTTAATTACAGTTGTGGTCAATGTGACACTGCTCAAAAGCCGCAAGCAAAACTTAATTTTTGAGAGCTCGAGGAATGTATTTATTTATACATTATTTATTTATTTCAAGATACTATTAATTGTACATGTGATTACGCTAGGGAGGGCATATACAAAAAGCAATGTACACTGAAGGAAAAAAAATATGAAGGGCACGTTGGGAATATCATTCATTTTACATGTGCTTGTAATACTTTTGGTTTGTCTAAAATATTGTTACGGTTTTAATTTGCGAAGTCAAGCCCATGGCGCCTATTTTGTTTCCTACTTAGTGTGTCACGCTGGCAAAGCTACTGGCGCGAGCGCGTGGCTTCATCTATGTTTTTGTTTGCGCGAGAACGAGTGCAAATGATTAATGAGATCAAGCCCCGTGCTCGCGCCTGTTGCTTTGACAGCGTTGGACACTTAAGGCCGGTTCAGACACTTCCGTTTGAGTGCGTTTGGCTGCGGTGCGGCGAGAACCGAAAGCGAGTCACCGGCACATCTGTGCTTTCAGGCGAAGCGTGGAATCCAATTCAAGGAATCTTCTTGCCACGCGATATAAGAAGCAGGGATGTCATGGTGTCTCGCTGCCGCAACGCAGTCAAACGCAGTCAAACTGCAACTGTGTGAACCGGGCTTAAGTATGAAACAGAGTATAGAACGGATCGTATTGTGCCATTCTTGTTTTTCTTTTTTTCACGCGCGTTGTTGTTTTCTTTAGGTCCTGGGATGCGCCACAGGCGCATCGCCACACTATCTCCTCAACAGGTTATTTGAGGCATGCATCATTCCTCTAGGAGCATCCATACTGCCCCGCGACCACCTGGCATTGTTTTAAGGTTCGGCAATTTCTCTTCGTGTTTTGTTACTGATGCTCACTTGCGTACAACCACAAAATTCGCATCAACATCACAGTTCATCCAAAATACCAACTTCCAGCACCTTAGCGCTTTTGGCAGATCGGTGCGCAGTCTTGTTACGTGACTGTCAAAACAAATCTTGCTTTCGTTGGCACTGATGATGTACCAAAAAAACAAACGCACGCCGGTACACATTATACCGGAGCACAATTTCACTGCACACGTGCGCATTTTTGAACACTACTCCAAAAAATAAAATGCCCGGCTATGACGAAGTCTGGTAGATACTGTCAACAGTTTGTGTAGATTGGCACTCATGATGCCAACCGTTGAATGGCCCAGATGACGGTCCAAAAAACGCTCAAGTCCAGCCCGCACCTACGTGTCGGCAAAAAAAAAAAAGAAAAAAGAGAGAGCCGGCGCCGGCGCGAGAGAGAGGGGGAAAGGCAGGCAGAGGAGATGCCAGTGGCATCTCCATAGAGCCCCATGCGATGCGTCGGGAAACTCGGCAAGAAGAGGGCGAGAGAGAAAAGTTGGGGAAGATAGTGGCGACGAACAATCGACAAGCGTTAGTTCTGGGTGCACGTATTTTCTCAGTCGTTCCCAAAATATTTCACTGAATTCTATGTTGGCCCAGAGAGAACAGCTCTGGGTAAAACCCGGTCCAGTTTTTTCCGAAAGTCAGTCACTAGCACCGGCCGTCACGTCTACGGGGTCTACGAGGCAGGCTGCTTGTCGCCGTGATTTTTTTCGAGTCTGCGTACAGTGGAAGTGCATACAGTGGAAGACCGACTCGCTCAAGTCGACCCTATGAAGAAGTCGGTGATCGCCAAAAACGCCGTCGTGTTCAGCCACGGCTCGCGGGCCTTTTTCAAGGCCATAACGCTTCACACGTTGAATCGTATAACTGCTCGGATCAAGGTGCCTGTGAGGATATGAACGACGCCCCCCAGAGAGAAGGTGCAGTGCAGATAATGGCGCGTCAAGTCCAGTCTCCGATCAAGGCCCTTCATACGCCTCCGACGATCCCAGTCAAGAACGCCCAGCGTACCGGGATCCCACTTCTAAAACCATTCCCCGTGCACGCAGCAAGACTACCAGCTATCTGCGATGGGGTGGGTAAAGCACGCGCGTCAGCGGATTAATCAGAAACAGAACAAGGTAAGCGGTGGAACATTCCGCGCAGCGTGACATCGTCCCTTGATCATTTCTTTACGTGAAATATGTTTGTTCTTTTATATCTTTGAGGCTTGCACATCCAGGGACGTCTTTGGTGGCACTCCGTATTGCATCTTGTGTTTGAAAATGCTAAAATAAACACTTCGTACCAAACCTGTGTTTTAGTTACTTCCTTCGTACTTGCATGAGAGCAACTTGCCTTCGTAATAATACTTAAATACATTTCTTTTATTTGAGTGGGGGCCGGGGAGGGGGGGGTGGACACGACGTCTTCCCCACGATGCCTAGGGAACGTAATTTGAATGGTTTCTCGACGTTCCATGAACGTCGTTGGTAGTCCGGATGTCGTAAACACACGTATCATTAACGTCGAGGGAGGAGGCAACGGCCCACTGAGACGTGCGTATGACGTGTGACAAACGTCATTGGAAACGTTTTCTCAACCTCCTGTGCACCTTTTCTCGCTAACATTTAAAGGTTTCATTGACGTCGAAGGGAAGGTAACGTCCGGACCTTCGACGTTGTACGACGTCACGTTACAGACGTCTTCGACGTTCTTTCGACGTTTTCTTTACGTTTATATGCCGTTTGGGATAAGTTGGATTAACTTCTCCACTTCACAACAATTGTTCATGAAAATTTGAACCAGATTTACCTTGAAATATTTATACTGTGGAGTTTAGTGGAAATTGCACTGAAGCTTCGCTTGGGCGATCTTAAGTGGATCCTACCATCGATTTGCTTTGGGATGTCCTGGGCGCCTCGAACTAGCATCCCGTACCTGGTCTACCTTCCTCTTGCTTTCGGTCAGAGTGAAGGCAAGAGGGGGACCCTCTTCCATATAAAACTCCGTAGGTTGCCTTCAGGTAACATGCTTGCCAACGGATACCTAGTATGCAGGTCTCAAATCAGACCGGTGCGCTTCTCTCTGGCGTCGGTTATAACCTTGGTTGTTTTAAAACGTAAGTACCCCAATTTCTTCTACGTAAGCGGTTGACTTCGTGTATGCTGCTGGTCATGGAAAGGCGCGCACAAAGAACGACGCCGGCGTACGACATTGAACATTGTATCACCGCTTTCTTCAGAATAATTTGTTTAAAATAGGTCGAGTAGCCATCACAGCAGTTACGAGTGAATGGCATCTTCATTCATCCTAAAAGAGTCAAGTCAGAAAAACTGGCATTTTGCAGGGAAGGGTTGGGCAGTATCAGCGATACAAATGTATCGCGATAGTATTTCAGAAATACATTCTTATCTGTATTTCTGTATCGCGAGACATTTTTTTCACCAGCATCTGTATTCCTGTATAGAAATACTTTTTGTATCTTTCTTTGTATCAACGATACAATCAGGATAATTGTATTTCGTTACATTTGTTACATTCGTTACATATCCGAACGCATTTTTTTTTTTCTGAGGGCACCAGGGTCAATGAATTGTTGGGGCATTTTACTTATGCTTACCAAGGTTCCTTCCGATTCTGCACACTATTTTTCTATACGTCTTCTTCTCTCTGAGAAGTGTTGCGTAGTCGGGGATTCGAACCAGGTGTGCGCAGGAGCGGAGTCAGAGCATCTTCTGCCGCAGTTCCTTAGGTAGGGATTTCTTGAGTCATTGTTTCCTCGCATCCAACGCCCGCTGCTAACCGTCTCTCTTGCCTTAGCGTACACAGTACACCCAACCGGCAAAAGCTGAATCACAGTCCGTTGGAGCACGAGCCTGGCGGTGGTTGACTTAAAATAGTAGGATGACTCACGCAGTAAAGGTTCAAAACATATTTGAATGCCTCTGAGGATGCGCTCGTAATATTGCACGGCTCAAGGGTACGTCATCAGGCCGACGTGAACGTGACCCACCGCCCTGGTGATCCGAAACCCAGGAAGGAGGCCAGATGTGGCCTCGCTGTGCTGACCCAGACTTCATACACCTGCGACTCGTCTTGAGTGCGCTGTTTTTCGGAAAGTTCGCACCAGTGCCGGCAATATCAGGTCGCAATCTGCGACGTTTTTGTTTGGATGATGCTAGGCGAAACTTGAAAACCGCATCCATGTGTCGCGTGGCGGAGGGTCTGCAAGAAGGACCTTCAGAACAGGGATGCCACCGTATCATCATTTTAGAGCGCAGCTCTTAGGCGCCCGTTTCCGGCTTGAGCGGCGTCGCCGTCGGCGTCGGCGTCGGCGTAACCGCGCGGTGCATGATGGGTAATTTTCCTCGCTAAATTTAGCGGAAAATTTTTCCCGCTAAATCTAGCGGAAAATCTTTCCCGCCAAATTTAGCGGAAAATTTTCCCTGCTGAATCTAGCGGAAAAAATTTCCCGCTAAATCTAGCGGAAAATTTTCCGCTAAATCTAGCGGAAAATTTCCCAGCTAAATTTAGTGGAAAAGTTTTCCCGCCAAATCTAGCGAAAATTTTCCGCTAAATCTAGCGGAACATTTTCCCTGCTAAATCTAGCAAGTGAAAATTTTCACCGCTAAATCTAGCGGGAAATTTTCCCTGCCAAGTCTAGCGGAAGTTTCCCGCTAAATTTTAGCGGAAAATTTTCCGCTAAATTTAGCGCAAAATTTTCCGCTAGATTTGGGGGTCACGTGACCTCGGGGTCACGTGACCCCCCAAATGGGGTCACGTGACCTCGGGGGTCACGTGGCCTCGGGGGTCACGTGACCTCGGGTGGTTACGCCGACGGCGACGGCGACGGCGACGCCGCTCAGGCCGGAAAACGGGCGCCTTGCCGGAAACAGGATGAAGCGGGAAAAATTTTCCGCTAAATTTAGCGGAAGTAACCCTTCCCCGCTAAACCCTAGCGCAAAATCTTCCCCGCCAGATCTAGCGGAAAATTTTCCCCGCCAGATTTAGCGGGGA